>LPNX010296983.1:288274-499453 GCA_001517045.1 Pseudotsuga menziesii | reverse complement strand
CTAGCATAAAGCAGGCTTACCCAAAATAGGCAAATCCCCCATAGGTGTAAAAAGCTGATCCCAAATCTATCAAGGACCCCACGAATTAGCAAGGGTGCACAGGCAAGATAAAGAGTGGTCAAATTGCAGCTCATACATGCTTTTTCATGGATCAAAGAGTGGAGGAGGAAGAGGCAACAAAGCTGATTCACCTCACCTAGTCTTGCTTTCCTATGTGCCTTAAAACACTGAAAAAGCAGGGTAGAAAGCAGAAAACGCAGATGGGCACCTAGGAGGCTAGGAATAAAGCATGTTTGATTCCTAAGGCTTTCCCAAGCGCTACATGAGTCAATAATGGAAAGTTTGACCTCTATGGATAGGCAATTAGCAACTTGCACATGGTGGGACTCATGGACTAGGAAAATAAGACAAAATAAATGAATTAATTTCTAAGTGGGTAAATACTATGGGTTGATTATTCTAACAAAGCCTAGTTAGACATATGGATATTCCTAGGGACCAACAAGCCTTTTCCTAACTTACAAATACACTTGGGTTAAACTAATCTAGTTAGACATACTAATCCCCCTAGGATCAACATGCCTTGTCTGACTAACCCTTTTGGGACAAACTATCCTAGTCAGACTTACCCTACTTTAGACTGAGCTACTCACCACTACATCCTTATTCCATCTACTGTCACTCCCTCTTTTGAGAGAGGTCCTTCCAGACTACACCAAGCTTGTCTCAAAAGTATTCAAAGTTTACATGAGCCAGAGGCTTAGTCAACACATCTGCCACTTGTTCCTCTGTAGGAACATACTTGAGATTTATAGCTCCTTTCTAAACCATGTCTCGAATGAAGTGATATATTGCTTCAATGTGTTTTGAATTATCATGAAACATTGGATTTTCTGTCATCTTGATACAATTGTGATTATCACAATGTATATCAGTAACATCTATCTCTTCATCAAATAAAATTTCCAACATCTTTTGAAGCCATACTGCTTAAATACAAGTTGAACAAGCAATAATGTATTCTACTTCTACTGTGCTAAGTGCAATACTGGTCTACTTTCTACTAAACTAAGAGATCATGCCTGATCCCAAACTAAAACAACCACATGAGGTGCTCTTTCTATCTTTAGTATTTCTTGCCCAATCTGAGTCTATGAACCCATGTACATTGATCTCACTATTTGAGTTATATCTGAGCCCATAATCTAAAGTTCCCTTTAGATACCTCTTCACATGTTTTGCTCCTATCAGGTGAAAGTGCTTGGGATTAACCATGTACTGACTTAGTGTGTTTACAACAAAACATATATCAGGTGTTGTATTGGTCAAGTTATTAGTGAACCAATAATCTGTCTGTACAAAGTGGCATCTACAACTTCTGATGTATCAATTTAGCAACTTCAATTTTGTTTTAATTGGAGTAGCCATGGCCTTACAATATATCATTCCAAACATGTTCAATATTTCTATCATATATTTTCCTTGGTTTAGGAAAATCTCATCTAAGGATTTCCAAACTTCAAGACCTAGAAAGTAGTGCATCATTCCAAGGTCTTTCATCTCAAATTCTACAGCCATCTTCTTCTTGCATTCATTGATGAGCTTGTCTTCTCTCATTAGGAATAAATCATCCACATATAAAAGTAGTATCATAATTCGATCATTCTCAACCTTATAGTAAAGGTTAGAATCTTTCTAACTCTGGGTAAAGCCCAAACTCATTAGGAACCCATCTATTATTCTATACCATGCTCTAGTTTATCCCATATAGTGCTTTCTTGAGTCTGCATACATAAGCTTCCCAATCATCACTCTTGAAACCTTGTGGTTGTTCGATATATACTTCTTCTTCTATCAAGCCATTCATAAAAGCCGTCTTTACATCCATTTATTCTTGGCTTCCAAGGAAAGAACAGTAGTGTACCTAGCTACTGGAGCAAAGGTCTCTTCATAGTCAATTCCTTCCTTTTGGGAGAACCTTCTTGCTACAAATATTGCCTTGTGCTTTTCTATACTACCATCAACATAATGCTTTGTTTTGAAGATCCATTTTGAGTATACCACTGATTTGTCCTTTGGTCTTGGGACAACTTTCCACACATCATTTTTTATTATGTATTGGTATTCCTCGACCATTGCATCAACCCATTCCTTCTATTTTTTTGCATATTCAAAACAAGTTGGTTCTTTATCAAATAGATCACTCATCAAGGCCATATAATTGGGATATGACTTTGGCTTCTTTATTTCTCTGGTGGTTCCTTCTGGGACACCAAGTATTTTTTCTTCTTCAATTATATCATGATCCCAAGTAGTATTTCTCTTTCAAGAAATAATTTCATTGGGCACTTCTTTAGGCAATTGAGGTTTAGTCATGTCATGAACCTTAGGTATCTGACTTTCATCTTCATTCCTACCTAGTTTAGAATTATCTACAACTTTTATATTTTCATGCTCCTCTTCATCTTCTCTATCTTTCTTCAACTTTCTAAAAGCTGAGTCTTCGTCAAATGTTACATATCTTCTAACCTCAATCTGATTGTATCCTGAGATATAGACCCGATAGGCTTTTGATTGTTCACTATATCCTACAAACAATCCCTTCTTTCTTGAAGGATCTAGATTTTTTCTTTTCTCCATGGGAATTTGAATATACATAGGGAAAACAAATATATTTAGATGACTTACCTCGGGATTTTCTCTAGAGAACATTTCTTCTGGAGTTTTGTTCCCAAGGGCACTATGGGAGATTCTGTTCTGTACATATACTGCTGTTCTAGCTGCTTCTTCCCACAGGTACATTGGTAGATATTTATCGTGTATCATGGATTTTACTGCTTCCATGATAGATCTATTCTTTCTTTCTGCCACACCATTTTGTTGAGGATTATAGGGAATGGTGAGCTCCCTCTTAATTCCAGATTCCTTGCAGAAATAATTGAAATCATTTGATGCGTACTCTCCTCCATTATCTGATCTTAAAAGCTTTATTTTCTTCTCAAAAAGGTTTTCTATTAGAGCTTTAAATCCCTTAAAATAGATTAGAGAGGGAATCAAACACTTCTTTTGGAATTTTCCCTTGATGATACTTGAGGAATCAAGTTTTCCTTGATGGAATCAACTATGATCCTTTTGGCTATGATCATGTCCTTCTTATGCTTGGACTCAGCTTCCTCCTCTTCTAGTTCTTTTACTTGCTCCTTCATAATTGGTCTAGATCATTCTCTTGCAAGATGAGCATGATCATATACTTCCATGTTCTGAAGTTTTCATCTCCTTCAATATTTTCATATAGCTTGGTGTTCTCAGTCATCTTCAATAAAATGAGAACTTCAAATGGAACAGGGAGGAAGAGTACTCACATGAAGAAAATAGTTTCTTGATGACCTCCTTCTGGAAGACCTAGGGTTTGATGTAGAAACCCTAATTTCTCAACTAGAAACCGTAATAGGGATGAGAGGTGGAAAATATACGCCCTCCTGAGGTGAGGTAGAATGTATCTTCCTTTTTTTGAGATTGATGATGAAACCCTAGGAAAAATGACACCCTGGTTTGCTCGACAGCAGTACCAGGTCCAAAATTGAAAATTCTTGAAATATGGTTTTGTCACAACAAAAAGATGCACCCTTCAAAGGAGAGTTGAATGAGCCCTCTTTTTTGGTTGAATTGTGGAGGGATTTTTTAAGAACCACAAACCCTAGTTGTGAAGTGTCTCCTTTTAGGGTGGCTCTGATACATGTTAAAATTATTTATAATTGCATAGATGATATCTTAAAATAATTAGCAACTAGAATATCACTGAAAGAACAACATGCACAAAAACATAAGAACACAAGAACACAGATATTTTCCTCAGGGAAACCACAAGGGGGAAAAACATGCAAAACTTCCTTAGTATAGAACTCAACCAATGCAGTGTAAAATCTAGACAACAACTGCTTCCTTCTTCTTGGTGCGCTACTAATTCTCTCTCTTGCTAAAACCATCTTGAGTGAGTGAGTACACATGAAGGGGAGTGCCTCCCTATTTATATTCTTCTGTTGAGTTGACCTCTAACTTGGTGGGGGTGACTTCACTAGCTATCAGGGCCGACTTGTCCAACTGGACATTACAGATAGTATGTATTATATTGACACTTGGGTACTAATGACCTGACTTACATTAGGAGGTTTTCATTACATCCTTCAATGAATCTAACAAGACCAAACTCATCTCCAATAGGAGGAATACAATACAACTGGAATATCTTCCGAAGTTACATTATTTTAACATTAAGAGATGGAGAGTTGAAATATGACATTATGGAAAACAAGCATATGATTTGATTAAATATTTGAAAGATTTTAGAGTTTATGTTCTTCATTCACATGTCATTTCTTATGTTCCTAGTAATGTGGTGAAGAGCATCCTCACACAACCAGATCCAGAGGGAAAAAGAGAAAAATGGATTGCTGTGTTACTGGAATATGACATTGAAATTAAGCCCACAAAGCTAGTTAAAGGATAAGGACTTGCAAAGATGACGAAAAATTCCAACTGTAAATCCTTACATCTAAATTTCTTGACCAGTCATTCAAATCATATTTATATAGGGGTGCAGGTAATGCCTGATTTCTCTATATCTCCATGGTATTCTGACATTGTGTATGTGTTGCAAAATTTACAGGCTCTTGTAGGGCTAATTAAAACAAGAGAAAGGTCAGTGAAGTTGAAATTTTCCAAGTTTTGTATTCTGAATCAATACTTTATTGGAAAGATACTGGTGGTGTTTTACTCAATTTTCTCTTGGAGAATGAAGCTAAGTAGATTATGAAGGAATCTCACAAGGGAGACTGTGGTGGGCATCATTCATGGAAGGTGACATCAAACAATATTTTAAGAGCTGGTTTTTACTGGCCTTCAATGTTTTTAGATGTTTACAATGAGACTACTAGATGTCACCAATGCCAGATATTTGATGGTAAGAGGAAAGTGGTTCCACTCCCTCTAAATACAATATCAGTAGAAGCACCTTTTCAGCTGTGGGGACTGGATTTTATTAGGGAAATAAATCCAAATTATTCAGGACAACATAGATGGATTTAACAGCAACTGACTACTTCACTAAGTGGATCGAAGAAATACCTACAAGAAGGCCCACAAATGCAGTAATTATGGGTTTTCTGGAAGATAATATTTTGGGTAGATTTGGTTGTCCCAAAAGGATTGTGATAGACAAGGCACCGACTTTTGAATATAATAAAATGATAAGTTTTTGTCACAAGTATCATATTAGTCTCAATCATTCTACTGCATACTACCCACTGGGTAATGGACTGGATGAATCTTCAAACAAAAGACTAGTGAGAATCATTAAGAATCCATTGGAGGATAACAAAAGAGCTTGGAATACAAAGCTGAAATATGCTTTGTGGGATGATAGAATTAGCAAAAAAAGGGAAATTGGAATGTCACCATTCCAATTAGTATATGGAGCTAAGGTGATTTTTCCAGGATCTTTGGGAGTGCCAGTCATGAAGTTATTACAGGAACATTAGGATGAACCAAATCATGTGCAAAGAAGAGTAAATAAGATCATAGAATTGAATGAGTTGAGGGATAGAGCCTATGGAAAAGTGAAAATACATTAGGAAAAAGTGAAGAACACTTTTGATAGGAAGGTAAAGTTAGAACAATTCCATATTGAGGATTTGGTTTTGAAATGGGATGCTCCCAGGGAAGATAAACATGGGAAGTTTGATCAAATGTGGGTAGGTCCTTATATCATTGCAGCATATAGAGGTGAGAATTCATTCATTCTAAAACATCAAGATGGGTCTCTGCTGAAAGGAGGTCCAGTCAATGGAAGGTTTCTCAAGAATTACTTGTCCTGAGAGAGGAGGTAATTTTTGTATCATAGTTGTATATATTTTTCTTTACTTTTCAAACAGTACAAATGGTGAGCCAAAGGATTTGAAGCCCAAAGAGAAGGACCTAAGATCTAGTGGGGTATCCATGTGTGGAAATTGAACCAGGTGATAGATTAATTTTACTCACAACAATTAACAATTGATCATGCAAAATCACTCACAAAGAGACTAAAAATTGGAGCTGAACACTAAAATGTATTAAATCAGTGTACAATAGCCAACCCTGTATCATAATATGTTGATGAATAAATAACATAAATCATGGATTCAAATGCATGAGGAGCAATTTGAATCTAGCATAAAGCAGGCTTACTAAAAATAAGCAAATCCCCCTTAGGTGTAAAAAGTTGATCCCAAATTTGTCATGGAGCTCACGAATTGGAAAAATGGCTTAGGAAAGATAAAGAGTGGTGGAATGGCAGATCATACATGCTTTTTCATGGAGAAAAGAGAGGAGGATGTGTAGGACAAAAAACTAGTCAACCTCACCTAGTCTAGCTTTTCCTTTTGCCTTGAAACACTGAAAAAGTAGAAGGGCGCCTAGGAGGCCAGGAATAAAGTAGATTTGATTCCTTTAGCTCTCTCATGCACTACATGAGTCAAATAAGGAAAGTTTGACCATTATAGATAGGCAAATGACAACTTGCACAAGGTGGGACACATGAACTAGGCTAATAAGACAAAAATAATGAAATTAATGTCTAAGTGGGTAAACTATGGGTTGATTATTCTAACACCCCCCTTTAATCGTGACTTATGAGTAATATATCAGAAAATTATAGGGCCTAGAAACAAGGCTTAGTCACCCTTTACATACTGCATGTCCATTTAAACAAGGAAAGAGGCAAAACCAACTTGGGAAAATCCTCCCTTAAACATGGACTGTAAAACAAAATTGTAGAATCTTGTCTTCACTCATGCTTTCACAGCATGATCAAAAATCCCCAGCAGTGATTTGAGATTGCTGAAGGTCTTCTCACAAAATTATTTGGTGAAGATATCAGCTACTTGTTCTGAAGATGAACATAAGAGTAGGTGAATGGTGCCATCATGCACAAGCTCTCTGATGTAGTGCATATGGATCTCAATGTGTCTGGTTCTCTGCTTCTAATCTGGATCTCTGTAGATTTGAATGGTACTATGGTTATCATAGTAGATGGTAGTTGAGTACTCTGGTTCGAAGCCACACTCTCCAAGTAAACCCTGCAACCATAAACATTGAGTTGATGCATTAACAACTCCTCTGTACTCTGCTTCTGTAGATGAGAGTGCAATGGCACTCTGTTTCTTGCTTGACCAGCTGATTGGGCCTTCTGCAAGCATGAAAAAATATCTTGATGTGGACTTTATATCTGTACTATCACCTTCCCAATCACTGTCAGTAAATCCAATCAAATCAAGATCAGATTTTGCTTTATAGAAGATCCCATGTGTCCTTGTTCCCTGAACAAAGTTAAGGATCCTTTTGACTGCTTTCCAATGGATCTCTTGAGACTGATCCATGAATCTAGAAGCCACACTTACTGTATAACAAATATCAGGTCTATTATGTGTCAAATACAACAAACATCCAATCAATTGCCTATACAGTGTATTGTTTACCATAGGTGAAGAATCAACTTTTTCCAGCTTCACTCCTGAAAGGAAAGGAGTTTTGATTGCTTTGAAATCCTTCATTTTGAATTTGTTCAGCAAGTCCAAGGCATATTTGGACTGGTGCACCTTGATTCCAGCTTTGGTTTGAGCAATCTCAAGCCCCAAAAATTGACTTAAGAGCCCCAAATCTGTCATGGAGAAGGCTTGGTTTATAACTCCTTTTAAGGAAGCAATCTCAGCCTGTGAGCTTCCTGTAATGAGGAGGTCATAAAAATATAACAAAATGATCATTAATGAACCATTAAATAAATTCAAATATACATTTGGATCTGATTTGCACCGAACAAAATTCAGTGATAGCAAGAAGCTATCGATATTGGCATACCAAGCCCTGGGGGCTTGCTTTAGCCCATACAATGACTTTCTCAACCTGCACACAAGAGAAGGGTTAGGATCAAAACCTTGATGCTGCTGCATATATATCTCCTTAGTGAGATCTCCATTCAGGAAAGAACATTTTACATCCATGTGATGTACCTCCCATTGCCTTGAGGCTGCAATGGCTAAGGCTAGCCTGATGGAATCCATCTTTGCCACTGGGGAAAAAGTCTCATTGTAATCTATGCCATGAACCTGTGAGTATCCCTTGGCTACCAATATGGCATTTTACTTCAGTGGTGAACCATCAGCAGCAAATTTGGTCTTATAGACCCATTTACACTGTACTAGTTTTCTCCCTGGGGGAAGATCCACTAGCTCCCATGTGTTGCTCTTCTGGAGTGAGCTGAACTCCTCCTTCATGGCTGTTTTCCATCTTGGATCTCCTACTACTTCTTCATATTTTTGAGGATCAGAATCCACCATCAGATAGCATTTTTCAGCAAACATAGGATCCTTCATGCACAGACCACTCTCAAACTGAGATCTAGTCCTCCTTGGGTCATTGGGATCCCCAGCTAGCTCTTCTGCTCCATGTAGTGTCTTGGCTTCCCATTTTGGCCTTGTAGGGATGTTAGGGTCTACAATAAACTCATATCCATTAGAAAAATCAGAATCAGCATGTTCAACAAACTCTTTACTTACTTCTTGAGGTTCAGATGGAGAAGAGGCTTCTCCAACTTCCACTGCTGCAAGGGGTTCTTCTTCAAACCAAACACACCTTTCGATGAAGGATTTATTTGTGCTCAAATTTATCAGTTTGTACCCTTTTTAATATTTAGAGTATCCAACAAAAATACACTCTTGGCTTTGGGGCTGCAAAGCCTTCCTCTTCTCTGTCGGGATTCTAGCCCAAGCCTTTGAGCCAAAAATCCTGAAATGGGTCACATCTGGCTTGTGCCCACTCCATGATTCGAAGGGAGTCATGCCATCAAGATGTTTATGAGGCACCCTATTTTGAATATAGGCTGCATAGTTGATAGCTTCAGCCCATTACTTTGGTGGCAAAGTTTTGGCCTCCATCATGCATGTTGCCATCTCCTTCAGTGATTTGTTCTTCCTCTCAGCAACACCATTTTGCTGTGGTGTGTAAGGGATAGAATGCTGCATTTGAATACCTGAATCTGCACAATAATTAATAAACTCAGACTTGACATACTCACCACCATTGTCAGATCTGAGGGCCTTGAGTTTCCTTCTAGACTGGTTTTCAACCAAAGCCTTAAAGACTTTGAATAGGCCAAAAAATTCAGACTTGTGTTTCAGGAAGTGAACCCAGCAATACCTGGAAAAGTCATCAATAAAAGTCAATGCATATTTGGCCTGAATCATGGACATATGAGGGAATGGGCCAGCAACATCACTATGGATCAGCTCGAGGGGTGTAGAGGTTCTCTCATGACTAGCTCTCTCAAATTTGTGCTTTGGGTGTTTACCTAGGATACAACCTTGGCAGACTCCTTTGGAAAATTTTATCTTGGGAAACCCTATGACCATATCTTTTTCACTAAGATCAGAAAGATACTTGTAATTTAGATGGCCAAATATTTCATTCCAAATCTTGCTTCCTTCATTAGCATGAATCAAAAGAGCAGAGGGGTTTGAGTAAGGTAGGAAGTGTGAGAACATGTATACCTTTTGAGCATGATTCGCAACTCCTTTTGCAATGACTCTACCAGTTGAAATCTCTGTGATCTCAACTTCATCGGGGGAGAATATGACCTTCTTAGGAGACCCAGTGTGGGTCATTTGGTACACTGACAGGAGGTTGGAGGTGAGACCAGGCACATACAGCACATTGCTAAACTGACCATGATCAAGATCTATCCTTCCTTTACCCAAAATTTTAGTGAGAGAGTCATCTCCCAGTACTATAGATGGTCCTTTCAACTTGTCCAGTGAGGAGAAAGCCTCCTTAGTCGAATCCATGTGTCTTGAAGCTCTAGAATCAATGATAAAACTGGGTGAGCTTGATGTGCCAGCAACTAGAGCATGAACTCTCTCTCTGTCATCTGAACTTGATCCTCCTTCTCTCTTCTTTGAGATTTCTGGAAGGGAGATGCCATTCTTCTCCAGGATTTGGGTCAGCATGTCTATCTACTTTTTCATACAACAGCTTTCAGATTGATAGACCTTATTGCAGTATGCGCACTTGTTCATTTCACCTTTGTTTTTGTTCTTCTGGTAGTTCTTCTTGGGACCTTGTGGATCCTCTGGAGAGTATTTCTTGCCTCTATTTTGCTCAGGTGGATTTTTAGCTTTCTTTTTGCTTTTTGAATCCACCCTTGAATCTCCAGCAATCAAAGCTTGATCTTTGGATGGTTTGATGGTGCCCATCATCACCAGCTTGTCCTGTTCTTGTGTGAGAGATTCCATGAAATCTGCAAGGCTAGGCATCTTCCAGGTTTGAGCTGTCAGTTTTGTGGCATAGAAGGTCGAAACAAGCACTGAATAATCAGGGCCTAGCTTTGAGAGGATGGCCAGTATGAGCTGATCATCTTTCTTTTCGATACCACACTATTTCAGCTGGAAAACTAGTGCTTTGAACTTGGAGAAATATAGCTGCAGGGATTCAAAGCTCGTTGGACTCAGAGAAATCAGCTCATTTTGGATTTGATGTCCCCTCATCTCATCTGTATTTCCAAAAATATCAGCAAGCTTCTCCCATACTTCATTCGGTGATGTCAATCCATCAAGATGGAAAAGGAGGTCTCTGGAAATACTCAGACACAGGAGGCCATAAGCCTCATCCCTCCTGTTGTGCCATTTTATCTTCTCTACAACTGCATTGGGCTCTGCTTCTATTGCCATAGTCATCCTGTAGAGGCATTTCACTCTCAACAGTCTCTCCATCTCTGCTTTTCATTCAAAGAAATTGAAGGGAGTCAAGATAGTTTTCTGTGATTGATCCATAGCTTAGAAAATCTGTCCCGGCTGTCAGTAGAAGGCTCCCAGTCACTGATGTCGAACCTGCAAAACAATTTTTGAAGGAGATAAACAATATACAATGGCTCTAATACCATGTGGAAATTGAACCAGGTGATAGATTAATTTTACTCACAACAATTAACAATTGATCATGCAAAATCACTCACAAAGAGACTGAAAATTGGAGCTGAACACTAAACTATATTAAATCAGTGTATAATAGCCAACCCTATATCATAATAGTTTTCTGAATAAATAACATACATCAGGGATTCGAATGCATGAGGAGCAATTCGAATCTAGCATAAAGCAGGCTTACTAAAAATAAGCAAATCCCCCATAGGTGTAAAAAGCTGATCCCAAATTTGTGATGGAGCTCACGAATTGGAAAAATGGCTTAGGAAAGCTAAAGAGTGGTGGAATGGCAGCTCATACATGCTTTTTCATGGAGAAAAGAGAGGAGGCTGTGTAGGACAAAAAACTAGTCAACCTTACCTAGTCTAGCTTTTCCTTTTGCCTTAAAACACTGAAAAAGCAGGGAATAAAGCAGAAAAAGTAGAAGGATGCCTAGGAGGCCAGGAATAAATTAGAATTGATTCCTTTAGCTCTCCCATGTTCTACATGAGTCAAATAAGGAAAGTTTGACCATTATAGATAGGCAAATGACAACTTGCACAAGGTGGGACACATGAACTAAGTGGGTAAACTATGGGTTGATTATTCTAACACCATGTTCCTATTTTTATTTGATTTTACTTACATAAAAAGCAAAAATAAGAAGTTTGAAGTCTGAAATGCTGGGAAAAACCCAATGGATTTGGCACCTGGTCTACAGGGTTCTTTGGTACCTCATAGGGAGGATATCATCTCGAGTTGGAGCTAGTTGTTAGCACCATTTTTGGGCTAAGTAATTGGTAAGGAATTCAGCCAATAAAAGGAGAAATAAGGTTTGTAAATTTTCACATCAGAGGACCTTAAGGAATGTTGATGAAGGCCTGTAGAGGTTTGAAAGGACATTTCTAGATTCAGAATGCCAAAATACATAAGAAATTTTGATTTTCGACCTTGAAAATGAGTGTAAATGAAGAAATCTGATTTTAGTTGAATGATAACAGGGAATTGATGGTTGAGATGCACAAAGAAGAATATCAAAGGCCAAAAATCATTTCCCCCAAGGAAAAATCGAGAGCAGAAAGGAGAAAAATACAAGTTTCGGTTGAGAAAAGTGATAAAACCTGACTTCCTCCTTCCGCAGTCCCAGATCCGACAGCACAGAACATTTTCACCTAAGATCAATGGTCTAGCAAAAAGGTGAAAGCGAAAAAGGAAAGAATTTTGGATTTGAAAGTTAGAATCCCAATTTCTGATTCCTATTGTTCGGGATCTGACGGTCAGGAAGAACTTCCGCACAGATCAACGACTCAGAAAGAAACAAAAGGAGAAAGCGGAAATGTAAAGTTTTGGGATACAAAACTTGGAAAACTAGACTTCCTCTTTCCGCGGTCCAAGATCTATGGCTCAGAACATTTCTATAAAAGATCAATGGTTCAGAAAGGAGGAATTAAAAAGATCAAAGTTGAGCTTCGAAGAAGTTAAAATCCTGATTTCCATTTTCCGCAGTACAAGATTTGACTGCTCAAAGCGCTTCTGCCAAAGATCAATGACTCGGAAAAGAAAAAAAGGTGGAGACCGAAAAACAAAAAACTTAAGAATTTGGTCATAAAATATAGAAATTCTGCCTTCCTTGATCCGTAGGATGGAAGATCCAGAGCGCTTCCACTGAAGATCACCGGCTCAGAAAAAAACAGAGAGGCAGATATCGGAAGGAAAAAAACTTAATGATTTTGTCATGAAAGGTTGAAATTACGCATTTCGTGATCTGCTAGATTGACATTCCAGAGAGTTTCTATGAATATCAACGGCCTGGAAGAGAGCAGAGGGGCGAATATCGAAAGGCGGAAAACATAAGAATTTGGTAGTGAAAAGTTCAAGTCCCACTTTTTGTGATTCACAAGATATATGGTTTAGGGAGATCCTGCACAAGATCGACGGTGCAGAAAGAAAAAGACAGAATGAAAAATATCGCAAAGAGGAAATGTAAAGTTTGTTGTTAAGAAAAGTCAGAATTTCGATTTCCATCTTCTGAGGCCCACAAACTTGATCTCAGATAAACGACCCAAAATGAATCCTATGGAGATCGATGGTGCGAAAAGAAAAGGTGAAAAGGAAAACATCGAAAAGGTGGAAGACACAGAATTTTGGTCAAGAAGAAGCTCATTTTTTGTTTTTCATAGACCTTTAGATCAACGGCTGAGGATGAAGCCACTGGAGATTGACGGTGTAGAAAGGTAAAGGGAAGAAGGGATAAGGTGGGGGCATAAAGATCAAATTTAACCAGGAGAAATCTAGCAGCCCATTTTTCTTCTTCCGTAGACCCTAGATCGATGACCCAAAATGAATCTTGAGGTAAGATATATGATCCAGAAGTAATTTCATAGGGAAAGATATAGGGAAGGAGAAAAACTGTTGCAGGTCGCGTGAAAATCCTCTGATCGATTTTTTTCATCAAGCGAAGAGTTCCTTGAAGCTTGGAATTTGTTCCAAGTTGTCACCTAGATACTCTGGGCCATTTGAAGTGCTTGAAAGAATAGGGCCAAATGCATATAGACTTGCATTTCCTGCTAGCATTAGAGCTCATAATGTTTTTCATGTTTCTTTGCTTAAGAAATATGTACATGATCATAACCATGTGATTAATTGGGATGTGATCCAGGTGGAACCCAAGGGTGAGTTCCAAACCGAGTCATTGCACATCTCCGGAACCGAGCCATTGGACAGGTAAAGGTGCAGTGCAAGCACTATGGTCCTGATGAAGTAACTTGGGAGTTGGAGGATGCCATGAGAGTGGCACATCCATTTTTGTTCAATTTTTTAGAGCACTGAAGACAGTTCTAATGTAAGGGGGAGGGGAATGCAATAGCCCAGTTTTGACCCCATGGTATTAAAATTGTACATGATGTATATATTGTATTTAAATCATGGCGAGGAGATCAAGGCCAAGGCCTTGCCATTGATTTGGTGTTTTATGTATCAACGATCAAGGTTGATGCCGATGGTTCTCATGCTGGTCAGGCACAATATATTTTTGAGATATCATGTAAATACACAATATAATAAAATACCACAACTAGCTATGCACTGCAAAAAAAGAGACGAGGGCATGATTTCACAAGGAATAGGGAGGGGAGTTATCCAAACCCTTGAGCCAATAGGGTGAGACCAGATGTCAATGAGAGAAACCATAAGCTCTCATCTACCCTTTTTGTCATCTGTACTCAATCATTCAATTCTTCCAGAAGTTGGTTTAGGCAGTTAATGCCTTGGGAAGGGTGATGTATTGCAGTTAGATTTCATGTCTAAGTAATCCTACTGTCTGGGGAAACCACATTCTTGCTTCTGAAGAAAGTAATCCCATGGATGTGTGTCTAGTTCGTCATTTGGGGAGTTGTCTAGAACATTTTTGGTCATTCTGCCATTCCATTGGGATTCATTATTCACTATCTTGAGTTGCAGAATGGGTTGTTAAGGAGTGTTATCCTCATTCACATAGGATTTGATTATTCAGATTCATGTAGATTTCTTCCTCCTCATGCAACGAGAGCTAGAAAATTATTGATACATGTTTCTGCAGTGTTTAACCTCATCGATCCTTGGCTAAAACCCTATTTTCTTCTGAACTATAGAGTGGTATGGAACCTTGGTTGTATTTTTTACAGAGTGGAGCCCTGTGTTGCTGTGTCTCCTTGTGGTTTGCTGTTATGTGTTCCCTGGTTTGGGTCTGAACTGTATGCAAGACTTAGGAGTGGAAGAGACGCCTAATTGGCTTGATAAACCTAGTGAATAGAGGAACCTCACAAAAAGATAAGAGTGGTGAATATTCTATGCACACCGTGAAGAGCACTAGAAGGGAAGGTATAGCCTAAGGGACTGTGTAGTAGATAAGGGGATACTTCCTTGTGTTGGGTGTGTAGGTATTGTGGATTCCATGCTAGATAGATCTTGTTGAGTTTTCCCTAGCTGTATGAATGATCCACTAGCTTAGCCATTCTACCTTTCCACTGCCTTAACAACCTGATAAAACCAAACGTAGATTGGCTTGGCTGACAATATAATAAACCCAATGGTATATTGGCTTGGTTGGGAAACTTGATAAACCCAATCGTATATTGGCTTGGCTGAGCAACTTGATAAACCTAAAGGTGTGTTGGCTTGGATGTGTCTTGATGTGCATTTGGCCATGTGTGATCCTTGGCTAGACAACTTGATAAACCCAACTGTTAGTTGGCTTGGCTGAGTAGCCTGATAAACCCATATGTTAGTTTGCTTGGTTGGTCCTTAATGTGAATGTTGGATTGAATCCCTACAGTATGATAAACCCACCTGTTAGCTGGCTTGGCTTAGTAGCCTGATAAACCCAAAAATGTATATAGAAAGGTACTTCACATACTCAATTGTATATAGGAAGGCCCCTTATGAATGATTATGCATTAGAAAACACTTCTACGATTTGAGCTCCCATATACCTTGCGTATATCGAGAGAGCCCACTAGGATACCTTGTCTATTTGAGAAAAATTCTTTGGCCATCTTGTGTGGAGAAATACATCGAAAAAAAATCCGTGGAGATTACTACACATGTACCCTTGTGGTATATCATGAGTTGCACGTACTTGACAATCCTGGTGAGAGACCGACTATTCTAAACCCATCCTATCATTTAAGACTGCTTGTGACCTTTAGCTCTATGTAGGTTTGTTTGTGTGATTTTTCCTCCTTTTTTGACCTATATTAGAAGGATTTTGGCCACCACCATGGCTGAGCAACTTGCGCAGCGTCAATCCCACAGATTTCAGGGTTTACCTCCTGACTCTCCTCCAGCCATGGAAGGACAAGAAGGGGTAACCATGGAACGACTAGCTTCAACTGAAGCTCATATGGAAACCACTCTAGCTACTGAACCTAGAGAAGATTTCTTAGTTTATGACAACCCTTTGGTCCAGCTGACTCCTGAAGCTAACACATCCTTTCACTTTCCAACGAAGGGTGGACCTGGATCATCTGACTGGATTGTAAATCATCCTTCTGATGAAACTATAGGGGTATAATATGGCCTAAATGCTCCTTTTTGGATAACATCCCTAGGATAGACTATCACTGGATATAGAATTGCTACCACTAAATCAGAGCCTGACATACTTGCTCTGTTAATAACGAGATTTAAAAATACTCCATTAAACAAAGAATTTTCTCAAGAATATTTTGAGCGTACACTCAGACAGTGTGCACAAGCCGAAGAACTTAAAAAGAGAGGTACTTCTACTCATCCCAACCCTTCAAGAACTACCCCACCTGGATATCGTGCCCTTTCATCACCTTCCAGAATTACCAACTCAAAATTTGGTTACGCAAAACCCGATTTCCACCCCATCTCCTGGTCATAATCCAATCCAGACACCCTCTCCCAGTTAGAATTTCCCATCTATCCCAAAATCTCCAAAAAATTCAGCACCTGGGGGGCAACTCCTAGTTCAAAATTCATTACCTACTGGAGGGACTATTTCTAGCATGGGGAAAAACTTACTATACTAGACCACCAACAGCAGACTACCCTCCTCCCAGTTCCACTACATTTTTTCCTCCTTCCGATCAAGGAGGGCCCTCATGGGTCCCACCTACCATTTCTCTGCTTTCTTGGGGATACACCTACCCTGGGAACCAACCCCCTCACCTCAATCGGCTTATCAACCTATTCCACCGGGGGGAACCTATCCCAAAGTACCCTACCCTAGAAATGTCTTTGTACCATGGGGAAAACCAAATTAATCCAATGTTACATATTATGGAGGAGCTTATGTTCCTACTATGGGAGGATATGGGCCTCCACTCGGAGGACCCCCACCCAAATGACCTCTCAGAGGACCTGGAGGACCTGGAAGACCTAGAGGACCTAGTGGACCTGGTGAATCTAGTGGATTTGGTGGATTCGATGGACCTCCACCTGGTAGATTTGGTGGATCTAGTGGACCACCACCTAGTGGACCTAGTGGAACTGGTGGATCTGGTGGACCTGGTGGATCCGGTGGACCTGGTGGACCTAGAGGACTCGACGGACCCAGAGGGTCTAGAGGATCTGGAGGACCACCTCCTTCGGGTAATCCTTCATCTGAGGGACCTACGAATAACCAACAACCTAATCAACAAGCCTCAGGGTCATCATCCATACCTATTTATCAATCTTCTTACGGTCCTATTGGTCAGCAAATGCCATATCAGTACTACCAGTGCTCACAACCCAATCGACAATTGCCATTTTTGGCAACATTAGGTTTGCTAGATTTGTCTAGATTGATCAATGACCCAATTCATCATGATCCCTCGTGGCCTACTATTTCGGTCAAATTACCTTCCGATATACCTAAATTTGATGGTAAACCTAGTGAAGATCCAAAAAACCATGTGATGAGATTTCATCTATGGTGTTCATCCAATTCTTTGATGGATGGTTCGAACCGTCTTCGACTATTCCAAAGAACTCTCACAGGCATTACTTCCAAATGGTAGATAGAGCTACCACAACACTCTTTTTGGGATTTTAATGCTCTAGCTATGGCTTTCTTAATGAACTTTCAGTTACCTATCCAGTACGAAACAAGTAAAGACCTGTTGACCTTGCTTCGACAGACCACATCAACCCACATCTATGATAATATCCATGAATGTAGAAGAATACATAGGTTAATCAAGGCCCACATTCTTGATCAGTTACTAGCTGATTGGTTTACAAAGTCCTTACTTCCACCCATTGCTAGAGATATCACCATAGGAGGCGCTGTTACCGAGGAACAGGCTATTGGCCGAGCTTAGTACCTTGATTTGGTTTATTCCCAATCAGGCACTTTGTATGATTTGATCCCTCATGCTCCTTGGCCCACAACTGATCCATCAAGACCCACAAATGAACCACTTGCTGATGGCATACTTGGTTCAGTATAGACACAAACGGCGACAAAATATTCTAAAAAGAAAAATAAAACCGCCTCACCAACAAGTCCACCATCCAAAACTGCACCCTCTCCTATTGTTTCTGCTGAAGTAAATGCTGTTCAAACTGCTGAATCTTCTGGTGGAAAGAAAAAAGGAAAATATAAATCGAAAAAACCTAATAACCAACAAGAGGGTAATAAACCACAAAATTCAGATGTTGATTCAAAGAATAAAAGAAAGGTAAAATATCCTTGTTTAATCTATGGGGGGGATCATTTCACTAAGGAATTTCCTTGTCGCGAGGAAGTTAGTAAATTTTTGAAAACTTCACACACCCCTGCAATTCTAAAAGATCCTTTCCCCACCCAATAGCAATTAATAGATCATCAATCCTTGCATGGGTCATCTTCATCTACTGATGAAGTTAGAATTATGTCTAGCGAAATGGTTAACTTCAACACAATATCACATAGTTATGACCCTCCTCCATAAAATAAATCTGATGAAGTTCAACCTGAAAAACCTTCAGCTTCCACACCTCCTCCTAGTAACGGTCTTCATATTGAAAAACATATTCCACAAGCAATTTTCTGCCCACCAAAGGGTTCTCTACGTAAGTCCATAATCAATCCTAATGCTTGTGCTGCCCAATATTATAATATTGTTAAATATTTTGCTCAAGCACCTTGTGCTATGTCGGCTTTAGAGGTACTTCAAACCTGCCCTACCCAATGGAAAAACTTGCTTACTGCTCTTGGAGCCATGGATCCTGAAAATAGTAACATCATCACTTTTAAACAGGATGATTTTAAGACAAGACTCTCATATCAATTAGCTTTCTAGATCGCTACCAAAATTTCCAGAAAGACTATCCATCGTACCATTTTGGATGAAGGTGCCTCTACATCAGTCATGTCTTTATCTTGTTGGAGAGCCATTGGTTCTCTGGAAATCAACCGTTCACCCACCACCCTCAAGGATTTTGATGGTCGCGGATTTCAACCCTATGGATTACTACCTACCATCCATGTTGAACTAGGGGGTAATTCAGTCTCCATTCACATTGAAGTTGTCGACGCTCCTTTGGATTACAACTTACTCCTAGGTCATAACTGGTTTTATGCTATGCAAGCTGTAGCATCGATTGTCTTTCGGATCGTCTAGTTCCCATTCCAAGGAAATATTGTCACCATTGATCAGTTAGATTTCATCACGCCTAGTTCCATTAAAAATGATGCAAATAGCGTTCTGATCCTGAATACCCCATAGTATAAAGACATTGGAGTAGGCCTTATCAAAGACTCTTCATTAATGGTAGTCTTTCCCTTATCAAATCCTCCTCCTGCTTCACAAACTGCATCTATTAACATGATTACTACCTCTCATATAGACAAAGGAAAAGCAATCATTAGAGGAAATTTCAACTCAAAATGAGCCTCCTACAAAAAAAATAAAATAATATTTATTAATTTTGGAGGAAGAAAAGAAAAAAACTACTTTTTTTGTTCGTATTTTTGACATATCTCCCTGTGATTTTACTCAAATTTCGATTAGGAGAGCTCGTTGGATGTGAAATTAAATTGCACATCCAACGAGTACCCACTTGGCATACTTTTGACGGACCTCGATATCCCAAAAACAAGAAACACCTGAAAAAATGGGGTCCGTCAAAAGTATGCCGAGTGGGTACTCGTTGGATGCAGAATTTAATTTCGCATCCAGGGAGCTCTATCGANGAAAATACGAACAAAAAAAGTAGTTTTTTTTATGATACCTATCCCCAAATTTATATTAAAAAATTGTTTAAGACCTATACAGTATTTCAAATTTAAAGCAATTTCTTTGGATAACACATGATGACATGAAATTTGAATTAGGGTTAAAAGGTCCATTTTGAGTTGAAAATTCCTCTAATGTGCCGATGAACCACCATCCTTTTCCCCTTTTGAAGAAGTTTACAATGAAATCCAAGCCACCAGCGACCCTGCCATCAATGACCATTTATTGGTGGCCTCATACCATTATCGCATGCCATGCTAACTTGAAATCCCCCCCCATCTCTAGATTATCTTTCACATACACTTCCTACAGATGAATCCATTATGGAAGTCATGTCAATAGACAAGATGCATTGGAAAGACCATCATCATTGATCTTCTTTCCTTCCTCCTTGCCATATGGTAGAAGAACACTTTTCCCTAGTTGTTTCAGCTAATATAACCGCAGATCCTTAATCTCCCATCCTCACTCAGGGTGTTGAGTCTAAAGGAAATCTTTGTAATATTACAAAAACCATGCTGATGGACATATCAGTCAAACCAGGAATTTCAGAGAACATTTAAATAGGTCATAACTCTTCACCTGAATAGGTTCAATCACACACGACCCTATTCAAGGAGTTTAGGGATGTATTCGCATGGACATATGAATAAATGCTAGGTATGGATCCCTCTATCATTGTCCATGACATAAAAAATTACTCTGATGCCAAGCTAGTCAGCCAGAAACTACGATAGGTCTATCCGCGAAAAGAAGCTACCATTAAGGAAGAAGTTGAGAAACTTCTGAAGGCTGGTTTCATTTACCCCGTACCATTAACTGAATGGGTGTCCACCATAGTTCCTGTGAACAAAAACAAGGCACTATTAGGGTTTGCATCGACTTTAGGGATTTAAATATAGCTTGTCCAAAAGGAAACTTTCCCACTCCCTATATTGATCAGATAATCGACAACTGTGCCAGAAGCGTTATTTTTTCCTTTATGGATGGCTTCTTTGGCTACAATCAGATTGAGATTCTTCCATCAGACCAACACAAGATGGCATTTATTTTCCCTTGGGGGACTTTCGCTTATTGTAAACTACCTTTTGGGTTGAAGAACGCTGTCGCGACATTCCAACACACTATGTCATATGATTTTCATGACATTAAACATGTTGTGGAACCTTATCTTGACAACCTGCCTGCTCATTCCAAGCAGCGGGACATCCATGTCGATCATCTAAGAGCCATTTTTCTTCAATGTCGTCATTTTAATATTCATCTAAATCCTCATAAATGTGTCTTTTGTGTAGAAACTGGCTGGCTTCTTGGCTTTATTGTTTCTAAAGATGGCATCCCTATCGATCCCTTGAAAATTAAAGCTATCTTAGCCCTACCTGCTCTCATGAACATAACTGAACTCCAAAGTTTGCAAGGGAAGGAAAAATTTCTACGTTGTTTCATCTGCAATTATGCAGAAAGGACACACGGTCTCATGAGGTTTCTAAAAAAATATACCCCTTTCATCTGGGATGATTTCATGCGACGCACTTTTGATAATCTTAAACATGCACTTACCCATGCACTAGTCTTGCAACCACCTAATTATGCTAAGGATTATTCCTTGTATGTGGTTGCATCCTTGTCTACCATAGGCATAGTCCTTGTTCAAACAGGTGAACATGACCAGGAACATGTGATTTATTATGCTAGTAAGAGTCTTCTAGACTTTGAAACTCGATATTCACATGTGGAGAAACTTGCTCTGGCCACGGTTATTGCAGTCCAGAAGTTTCGTCATTATATTTTTCTCTGCACCACCATTGTTTATGCAGATTCCAATCCCATGTACTACATTCTTACACATCAAGTGCTTGGGGGAAAATACTCATGTTGGATTGTGAGTCTCCAGGAATTTGAGTTAGAATTCACCAAAAGCACTTCTAAGAGGTCTCTTTTTTTTGCTGAGCTTATATGTGACCTTCCCTGTACTATAGAGGATACAGAGCCCTTCGATTCATTTCCTGATGAATCATTGTTTCTCATTAGTACGAATGATCCATGGTATGGAGACATCATTTTGTACCTTCATACCTTACGATACTAGCCCACTGCTTCTCGAGATGAACGTCGTCACGTTTTCCACCAGGACAAAAGCTATCTTATCCTGAATGATACCCTCTACTGTCGTAGTGTTGATTCCATATTACGACGTTGCATTACATATGAGGAGGCTGAGATCATTCTAAATGATTGCCACGTTGGAGCTTGTGGAGGTCATCTATCTGGGTTGGCTACTGCCCAAACAATATTACGTGTAGGGTATTTTTGGCCCTCTATTTTCAAAGATTACATGGAAACAGTCAAGAAATTCCCACCATGTCAAATGTTCACTTCAAAGAAATGCACCACCCAGCTTTGCTCCATCCCGTTGTAGTAGTTGGTCCCTTTGAAAAATGGGGCATAGACTTTGTATATAGGCCTACCTCAGCCGAGGGCATGGCTACATTATTGTGGCTGTGGACTATTTTACAAAATGGGTTGAGGCAATGCCCACATATGCCGAAGACAGCAAGACTACTGCACTATTCTTATTCAACCATATCATTGCTAGATTCGGGATTCCCATGGCCATCATGACCGATCATGGATCACATTTTCAAAACAAAATGATGGCAGAGCTCAGTGTAAAATTAGGGTTTCATCATGATAACTCTACACCTTACTATCCTCAAACCAATGGCTAAGTTGAGGCTATAAACAAAGTATTAAAAACAATGCTTCAGAGGATGGTAGGGAAATCCAAGTCAAACTGGCATTTACAGCTTTTCTTTTCACTCTGGGCCTATAGGATTACTGTAAAAAATTCCATAGGTTTTACACCTTTCCAATTAGTATACGGGCTAGAAGCAACTCTCCCGATAGATTATGATATCCCTTCTTTAAAACTTGTTGTGGAACTATCACCCAACACTACTATAGACAAAGAAATATTCCTGTATCTAAACAAACTTTATGAAACTCAATGCGATGCTGCCTTAGCTAATGAGGCACATAAACGAAGAATGAAAGTTCAATATGACAGGACTATTCAGCCCCGTTCCTTCAATGAAGGAGAACTGGTCTTAACTTATGACCAGAAACATGACAAGCTGGGGGTAGGCAAATTTGAGTCTATGTGGCATGGGCCTTATATTTTCAGTCATGTTTTAGAGAAAGGGGCATATGAGTTGGTTGATTATGATGGGATACCTTTGGGAGATCCTCAAAATGGGATGTACCTTAAAAGATACTATGCCTTGGTCATCTAGCATAGGGTCTTTGTAAATAGTGTTTATAGTTTGTTGTGTGTCTTAGTTTTGAGAGGTGTGTCTTTTGTATGATTTAAAATGTGTTTTTCACAAAACCCTACTTATGTATGACTTTTGTCTAATGGACAGATGACTTCTTTCACTAGTTTTGCTGATGGTACTAATTGATATACACTTAACCTTGCATCAGCAGCCTGGGTTCTGTACTCTCCTACAAGTGAGCTGGTGAGTTTAGGGGGTGTTCTTTTAGGTCCCTCCACCAACAATCTGGTGGAATACCAAGCCGTGATCAGATGGTTGATAGAAGCCCTAGCTCATGATGTAAGGGAAATTAGCATTTACCTAGACTCTGAACTAGTTGTTCAATAGCTTAATCAAGTCTACACCATCCGAAATCCCCTGCTTCTTCGTACTTTCCAAAGATTTGGGTTGTTAGAGAGGTCTTGTGAGCAAGTTACATATTAACACATTTCAAGACATTTAAATGATGTGGTAGATTCCCTAGCTAATTATGTCTTAGATTGGAATATTGCTCATACATAAAAAGTCCATTTGAAATATAGATAGCATACATGTAAATTCATAAGTAGATAATCATTTCACACATCACATTTATCGTGCACACAACTGTAAATATATTTTTTTTTTCATATATAAAAACTGTAGCACCAAGATACAAAATTGGGATGAAGCATCTCTATCTTTCGGTGCCCTCAAAGTTTAGGACTATAAAAAGTCGGAATACACATATACATAGGGAAAATTACGAAGCTTCGAAGATTTCAGTAATACATATACAAAAAGTGAAGATAAAAGCAGACTAATCCTCATGATGCTCATGGTAGCATGCGATGGCTTGGGACACTCTGTGGAGTAGCCTAGAAAACCATCCAGAAACACCTGCAGTATGGCGCTGATAAAACCTAGGTACCTCATCAGTAGTCATATCGGGGATACCCACAGTAAAAATTTCTAGGTTCTCCTCTAGATCTTCAAGCTCTTCATCAGCTTCAGAGCTATATACCATCATGTCCCTAGTACCGACTCACCTAGCAATAGGTGACATACCTATTGGACATACAGATCCAATGTCTGTAAGGAAATTTTTTCACTTATCTTAGCACTACAAAATAAAAATGAAATAAAATATAAAAACAAAAAAAACAAGTTGATAATGTCTTTCCTTACCTCGGTCATCCCATACTTCTCCCTTAGGTAAGACAAGCTCCGAGTCATTATGGAAATATTCCCCCTCATAGGCATAATCCTCAACCATAAGTAACTGGTTTCTCAACTAGTGAAAGAATCCAGACCCGTAGTTGACTTTGGGTCCTCCACCACTAAGGCGAGGCATGGATGTAACCCATGCCACCATCCTAGGATCCTCAGAATCAAGCCTGGTAATAGTCACCCGTGGTCTCAGATGAGGCACCCACTGTAAGATAAAAGACACTATCACTGCTCCATAGCCAAATTGTTTCAGTGTTCTTCTCTTGCATTTGTTTAACTGTTTCTTTAGACATACCATCATGCTTTCACACCAATTGAATACAGTGGGCTCCATACACTGCAAAGCATATAGCATATGTGATATAGTGGTAAGGTGGGTAGACCTAGTTCCTACCACATTGCTGATAGTGTACACCACTGTACTCAAAGGGAGATCTACTATGGACTTGTTCCATAGATTCCTAAATTGAGACTCTGTACCTAGTGCACAATTCTAGTCAATAATATCATCCAAGGAGGTCTCTCCTCCTTGTGACCCAGACAGAACCGATAGGATTCCTCTCATGGACAATCCGGTCAGAAAATATATATCCTCAACCTCTATGGGTAGGATATGGACTCCCACCATAAAATGCTCCTAGTTGGGATCCCACATCCCTATAATATACTCTAACAATCGGATATGTGCTTTCATACTAGGTACCAAAAAGTATTTCAGAAGCCCGCAGTTCCGTAGAGCCTCAATAGTGGCTGGATCATTAACAACATGGTTGTTCAGAAATTCATGTTCTATTTCCTTTCAAATCACCATGATGCACCTATAACACATGAATTTTATAATTAGGAAACACATCATGGCTGAACAGAGGAATGCATTTAAAAATGACAAATTTTGAAGCAAGAAAAAGCATAAAAAATTGGGTTTTGATGGACTAGGGTTTTCTGTTTTTCATAAGGGAGCAGCAGTGCTACCACCCTTTTCCCATAGAGCATCAACGACACTATTGTATATGGCTCATAGAGTGCCGATCGCTTGCCAATTGTGGATAGAGTGCCTATGGTGCCTCTGTCCTAGCTTGACAGAGTGCCATCACGTGCTCTGCCCGACAGCTAGAAACCCTATGGTAAGAAAATTTTGGCTTTCTAAACCAATAAAAACCCCTTTTTAGATGGTCAATTTCCTATTCTCCATTTCAAATTAACAATTTACCTTAATTCTTGGCTTTAAAACAACTAAAAATCATTTTAGGAACATGAGTTAGACAGTGGAAGAAGAAATAAAATGACATTTTTTGAGAATGGAAGGGAAAAGATCAAAACACTTACCTCTTCCATGAAGAATGAAGGAACAATGAGTGAGGGACCCTTGCGAAAACATCGGTGGAAACTCTTGCTATCAATCCAGCCACCAAAACTCTCAAATTGTAAAAAGAAAATGGTAAATAATTCTTACCTGCTCTTTCTATTTATAGAATATTTGGAGTTTTCAAAAATTCATTATAATTTATTTATTTTGAAATCCAAATTATTTCATTGAAAGTGGGTTTTTACTTTTTACTTTATATAGTTTTGGTAAAATGGCTTTTAATGGTGTTTTTTTACTTTTTTCAGGTCAATATTGGGTTATGGCTACGATGTAAGCTATTTTAGTCTTTTTGGAGCTTAGAGTAAGAATGAAAAAGTAACGAGCGTTGTTATACACTTTTTACATGCTCGTTAAAATTCCAGTAGAAAGGTGTCGAGTCTACTTTTTCGCTTTTTTTAGACTCGTTAAAAGTGGATTATGAAAAAGGAACCTAGTTAGGGATTTATATTTAAGCTCTTTTTAGTCTCCTCAAAACACAAAATATTTCCAAGCGAACTTGTTATGTTCACGCTTGTAAAAGAATCAAAACGGTCGACTAGTCGAGGGTAGGTTATCTATTTTTTGGACCGACTGGCCTTATTAACGAAAAAGGACCTTTTGGAGTCTTCTTAGTCATATTAGACTCTCTAAATATGAAACAACAAATGAGGGCGATGAGTTGTCTTCCACCGGACTCGTAAAACCAAACGATGAAAGACCCTCTTTAGGAACGAACCCCTCCTTTCTCAAGTTCATGAAAAATATGAGAATGGACTCATCATTTTATGAGCTTTAACGAGTGTTTGTTACCCTCTTTGGACACATAAAAATGAAAAAGAGGCACTCACCTTTCAAGGCAGGGAAATTAAAGGAAATGGGAATGGTTTTCATTTGTTTTTACGGCAGTAATCTACAGTCCACCTTTGAACATGGCACCTGTTTGCATTTGCATAGTTGAACAATTGGGTTTTCATCTTGTCTCTGAGTCGATCCACTTTTGTGAGTCACCTGAATCATTTTAGTCAATTCAAAGAATGCTTTGTCATATTCCTTGCATTACACCTGGTTCTATTCACATTCAAGTCAATGCTGCCAAGTCATGTGTCGTGCCATTAAAATTGTTCAAAGGATGTCTCTCCCAGAAAAATAACTCATCAGTAACTTTACTTGTCCCTAAGAGTCAGTCATGTATGATTAAATTGTATTACTTAAAATCAAATTTTGTTCCTGGTTTCATGTCATTGATGTATGAATCATCATGGCCCTCCTGTGACAAGTCTATTCCTATTGAATTCAAATAATTATCCAGGAGTTAGACCTAGAAACCTAAAAAGTACCTTGAAGCCTGCATGCCTCAATGGCAAGTTCTCTCATTTTCAACAGTAGGTTTTCATTAATGACCTCTGATTGGAAAATTCTCTCAAGTGTTTGACCTCAAAACATCTACTCACACTTGAGGGAATGTACTAAGATACCTTGGGGATCATTGACATCAATGGTGATTTCCCTCGCACTTGTTAACAATTGACATTAATGAAGTGGTTTATGCCATGTTCGACATCAATACATCTATTCACATGGTTAGAATCATATCGGTTGCGCATTGGAATGAATACCCTGCGTAGTTAGGCTTCATCATCATCATTGCCTATTCTCAGGTTGCATTTGGAGATCATTTAGAGTCATTACACGGATCCACATTGTATGTTTGGTGGCTGTGTTCCGTATCTGAGGTGGATCTACTTTGTATGTTCCGCAGCTGTGTCCTACCTCCTATAGCTGTTGTTAATGGATCTACAATGTATCATTTGTAGCCATGACGTGGTCATCATCATAGATCTCCAGTGTATTGGTCCACAACTATGATTGGTTTGGACAAAGTCAGTTACTGGTCCTATGTTAGTTATGAGTCTATCTCTCTTTGTTTCTATATCAGATGGAAAACTTGCAAACTTTTTCACCTATCACTTCCTTCTAGCTTCATACTTTGGGGGGAATTCTGTTGCACCTAGAAATATCACATTGCTTATCAATCTTCATGAGAATCTTACATTGTCCTTCAACCTCCCAGAAATCCTTGCTTGATTCACCTTGGTAATCTTTTTTCCATACCTAGAAGGGACGATTCCTTTATGATTTTTACACAGACCACCGATGGCACCTGTCACAGTGGACCCATAAGCGTCGTTTCCTTCTTTCTTTGACAAAAACCCTAGGTTGGTGCCTTTGTCATTTCTGCTAGGAGCGCCGATGGTCAAAAAGTGAGAAAAAGAAGTTGCTGGAAGCTTCCATGCGGAAGCCTCTATGGAGTTAGTTCCTACATGCTTGGGATAGGTGGCATTCACCTCCCTCACCTATTGGGATCATATCTTATCCATTTTCCAAGTCATCTCTTGAGTTCTAGACCTATAAATGAATCCTTCATGATGAGAGTGGGGGAGGCCAGAAAAAGCACCCTTATGCTATTAGTTTGAAGTATGAAATCAGAGGAAAATTAGAGTAGGCTTATGGATTGGAGAGATCTTCATAGATATAGAATATTGTAGACATTCTTGTAGAGATTGAAGCCATCGACATTAAGGGTTTTTGGTTGTAGTTCTTTCTCTTTCATAATTAATACAGAGACATTCCCCTTTCCTATATTTGATGTATTGATTTTAATTAGATATTATCAGATTCCTTGATCACTGATATAAATAATCAATTTATCATGATGCTCTCATCTTGTTTGTTTGTCTTCTGATCTATGTTGTAGGTACTTAACTATTGCAAGGAAGTTTGGAGAGAAGACAGAGAGATCCAAGGTTGAGGTATATTGTATTTCATGTTATTTAATTTGATTGTTTAAGGGAAGGATATGTTGTAGTGTCTTTTTGTTCTGTAATTGTGATTTACATTTGCAGAGGAACAAACAATGTCCGCACTGATTGAGAATTCCTGATAACAGTGAACAAGGCTACAACAAAAAAGGAGAGAGTAAGTCGAATCCGAGAATTCGACATTTTTGAGGAGACACTAAATGTAAACGATGAGTTAAGTTAGACTAGTAGTATATTTTGGGTAATGGGCATGAATGTAAACTTGGCTAATAGAGCCTATATAAATGTAAATGGATTTATTGGGTTAGTTACGAAACAACCGATTGCTAGTTAAGTAATAGTCGACGGTTAGAACAAGAGTCATGAAAAAAGCATATAAGGTCGATCCATAAGTTGTGTGCATGGATGATAATAATGAATTGGATGAAACAAAATATATGTAATCAAATAGATGATGTCTGAAAGCTATGTGCACAGACCGGAAGTGTTCAAGACATGACTATGCCAGATGAAGAGCACTTTTGTGGTTTTCTCCCATACAGGTTTCCACATTAATTTTTTTTTGTCTATGATGTCTATTTATATTGTGTGTGAAGCTTTGTGAGTTTGTCATGAATGATATTGTTAATAATAATGTGGAATGTGATAAGTAAACTATGATATACATGATTTAGATTTCTATATGTTATATGTTGTGTTATCTAGGGTGGTTCATCTATATTCTTTGTTTGAGTAGTCTATCTAAACATTGCCATGGGAATATACCCTTATATAAATGCAGAAGCTTTGTTCTTGCAGACCCCATAGGTATATCGGGTGAGGCCTCACTTACGCCCCAGGTGTTGCTGACCGAGATACTTTTTCAGGATGGTGCCTTGGGTTTTGTTGGTTGGGTTAGAGATTGAAACTAGGATAGTGGAAGGGAGCCAACATCCAATATACAAGAATTCCTTCATGGGGAATGAAGAAATCAAACACCAAAATCAATATTTAATCCAAAAAGGGTACATTCAACCGATCTCCTCACCTTGTGGGAGCCCAATTGTGTTGGTACAAAAGAAATATGGGATATGGCAATCTGTATTGACTACTGAGCTATAAACAAGATCATAATCTAGAATTGGTATCCCATTCCCTGGATTGAATAAATTCTCGAACAAATCAACGGTCCAAGTATTTCATCAATATTGACCTAAATTCCATCTATCATCGAGTGCCAACTAAGCAAACTGATTTTTGGAAGACTTCAAATATCGGGAAGGCCTTTTTGAGTGGTTGGTCATGCATTTCAGCTTGACTAATGCTCCAAAAAAATTCATGAGGATTATGGATGACATTCTACAGTTATTCACAAATTCCTTTGTGGTCGTATATCTAGATAACATCCTCATATATAGTAGAACATGGGAAGACCATTTGCAGCACATCCACCAGGTCATCATCATCCTATGATAACACAAGTTATATGCCAATCTAGAGAAGTGTTCATTTGGCATAGAAAGGGTTCGATATCTGGGATACATCATGGATGAACATGGTGTTCATGTAGATATGTCCAAAACCTAATCTATTCATGATTGGATGACACTGAAAACTCTCACAAAGATTCACAACTTCCTAGGCCTTGCAAACTTCTATCGCACATTTCTGTTGGGATTCTCTAATATTGCTTGGTCACTTAGCCAGGTGACCAAAGGTGGATCTAAGGCCAAGTTCATTTGGTCCAAGCCACAACAACACACATTTGAGGATTTAAAGTAGCTCTTATGTTTGACACCCATATGAAACAACCCTTTGAGATTGAGATAGATGCTTTGGCCTATGCCGTTGGTGCGGTCCTCACTCATCATTTCCATCTAGTGGAATATCAAAGTGAGACACTTTAAAATATAGTATGCAAGTACCCCACCTATGACAAGGAAGTGTACTCAATTTTCCAAGCTTGTCGCTAATGGAAGCATTACATTCTTGGAAAATAAATAGTCATCCACACTGATCACAAGCCCTTGCAATTCATGCAAACCTAAGGAAAGTTACAGAATGAATAGCACCAGGTGGTCCACTTACTTGACGCAGTTCCACTTGAACATTAAATATAAGAAAGGAAACACCATTCAAGTTGTTGATTTCCTTAATTGACCTCCATTAGAAGCATTAACCACAATGCTCAAATATTGTGGCCACAAGACCTTTGGGTGGCCTCAACTATATGAAAGTGATCCTGAGTTCTCTCCCATCTGTCAAGACTTATGTGACCATACATCGGTGGTAGAATTCGATCTTCAGGAAGATTACTATGCCACTTGGCCCATCTATGCGTTCCTTTAGGAGAGCATGCAAAGATGATTTGGGAGGTTTATTATAGTCGGGTGGCAAGGAAATTTGGCACTGAGAACACAATGGTGGTATTTCATATGTATTTTTATTTCCCCAAACTCTGACAAGACATCGGCTGATATACTAGATCCTGCACTTTCTGCACCATCATGAAACCAACCATAAAAAAATAGGGATTGTACACCCCCCTTCCCACTTCGAATGCGCTATGGGAATCCATATCCATGGATGAAATGCTAGGAATACCTTCAACTAAGCATGGTAATGACTATGTGTATGTGTTTGTGGATCGTTTCTCTAAGATGATGATTATGATAGCTTGCAAGAAGAGAATATTTTTCGAATCCACTACTAAGCTCTTCTTTGATCATGTCTAAGTTCATTTTGAGCTACTACATACTATCATTCTAGATCGGGACAACAAGTTCCTAAGCACTTTCTGGTCTATTCTATGGTCATTGATGGATACCAAGATCACAAAATCGACTTCCTTCCACCCCTAGACCGATGGAAAAATAGAGGTAGTTAATCGAATGATTGTGTATATTCCGATAATGTGCAAATCTCAACATCCTTACACATGGGATGGGAGCCTTCCTCATGTTTAGCATATCTATAACATATCTCTTCATAGATTTACCAGTCACATACCTTTTCAGGCATGCTTGGGATTTAAACCACTGGCCCCAATTGATGTAGACCTACCCCTTGCATCCACATAGGAGAAATCTTCCCATGCTCATGCTGAGGCCGATAAGGACATCCTATTTGTTGAACGAATCCAACACATTTGCAACAGGTCCATGACATTTTGGAAAAGGAGAATACTAAGTAGAAGAAACAACATGAATGACATCTAGTTCCACACAAGTTCTAGGCAGGGGATAAGGTTTGGTTTCATTTGCAGAAAGAGAGGCTCACATGATCCCATTGCAAGCTTAGTCCACTTCAATGTGGACCATACACCATCACCAAGGAGTTGGTGACAATGCCTTCAAATTAAGCATTCCTCCATTCCTTTCCATGCACCCAGTATTCAATGTGGAGCTCCTTTGACCATATTTTGCAACACTATTAGACACCTCAAAGGTGGTAGAACAATTGAAACCTATAGAGATTAATCCCAATCGCATGGAAAAATCAACCATTGATCAAAGCATGTACACATAGGTTAAGGGTGACTTCCAGTAGAATATCCAACTATATCGAGTTGTCAAAATAGGGAAACTCCTCCACCAAGGCAAGTGGCTCACTCAGACTCGTAAAACCAAATGATGAAAGACCCTCTTTAGGAATGAACCCCTCCTTTCTCAAGTTCGTGAAAAATATGAGAATGGACTCATCATTTGATGAGCTTTAACGAGTGTTTGTTACCCTCTTTGGACTCGTAAAAATGAAAAATAGGCACTCACCTTTCGAGGCAGGGAAATTAAAGGAAAGGGGAATGGTTTTCATTTGTTTTTATGGTAGTAATCTATAGTCCACCTTTGAACATGGCACCTGTTTTCATTTGCATAGTTGAACAGTTGGGTTTTCAGCTTGTCTCTGAGTCAATCCACTTTTGTGAGTCACTTGAATCCTTTTAGTTAATTCAAAGAATGATTTGTCATATTCCTTGAATTACACCTGTTTCTATTCTCATACAAGTCAATGCTTCCAAGTCATGTGTCGTGCCATCAAAATTGTTCAAAGGATGTCTCTCCCATAAAAATAACTCATCAGTAACTTTACTTGTCCCTAAGAGTCAGTCATGTATGAGTCAGTTTTATTACTTAAAATAAACTTTTGTTCCTGGTTTCATGTCACTAATGTAGGAATCATCATGGCCCTCCCGTGACAATTCTATTCCTGTCGACTTCAAATCATTATCCAGGAGTTAGACCTAAAAACCTAAAAAGTACCTTGAAGCCTGCATGCCTCAATGGCAGGTTCTCTCATTTTCAACAGTAGGTTTTCATCAATGACCTCTGATTGGAAAATTATATCAAGTGTTCAACCTCAAAACATCTATTCGCACTTGAGGGAATGTACTAAGATACCTTGGGGATCATTGACATCAATGGTGATTTCCCTTGCACTTGTTAACAATTGACATTAATGAAGTGGTTTATGCCATGTTCGACATCAAGAAATGTATTCACATGGTTAGAATCGTATCGGTTTGGCTTTGGAATGAAGACCCTGATTATTTAGGCTTCATCATCATCATTTCCTATTCTCAGGTTTCATTTGGAGATCATTTAGAGTCATGACATGGATCCACATTGTATGTTTGGTGGTTGTGTTCCGTATCTGAGGCTAAGAGACTTGGATCTACTTTGTATGTTTCGTAGCTGTGTCCTACCTCCTATAGTCATTGTTCATGGATCTACAATATATCATTTGTAGCCATGACGTGGTCATCATCATATATTTCCAGTGTATTGGTCCGCAACTATGATTGGTTTGGACAAAGTTAGTTACTGGTCTTGTGTTAGTTATGAGTCTATCTCTCTTTGTTTCTATATCAGATGGAAAACTTGCAAACTTTTTCACCTATCACTTCCTTCTAGCTTCATACTTTTGGGGGGATTCTGTTGCACCTAGAAATATCACATTGCTTATCAAGCTTCATGAGAATTTCACATTGTCCTTCAACCTCCTAGAAATCTTGGCTTGAGTCACCTTCGTAATCTTTTTTCCATACCTAGAAGGGATGGTTCCTTTATGATTTTTACATAGAGCACCGATGGCACCTATCACAGTGGACCCATAAGCGTCGTTGCCTTCTTTCTTTGAAAAAAAACCTAGGTTGGTGCCTTTGTTATTTCTGCTAGGAGCACTGATGGTCAAAAAATGAGAAAAAGAAGTTGCTGGAAGCTTCCATGTGGAAGCCTCTATGGATTTAGTTCCTACATGCTTGGGATAGGTGGAATTTTCCTCCCTCACCTATTGGGATCATATATTATCCATTTTCCAAGTCATCTCTTGAGTTCTAGACCTATAAATGAAGCCTTCATGATGAGAGTGGGGGAGGCCATAAAAAGCACCCTTATGCTATTAGTTTGAAGTATGAAATCAGAGGAAAAGTAGAGTAGGCTTATGGATTGGAGAGATCTTCGAAGATATAGAATATTGTAGACATTCTTGTAGAGATTTAAGACATTGACATTAAGGATTTTTGGTTGTAGTTCTTTCTCTTTCATAATTAATACAAAGACATTCCCCTTTCCTATATTTGATGTATTGATTCTAATTAGATATTATCAGATTCCTTGATCACTTATATAAATAATCAATTTATCATGATGCTCTCATCTTGTTTGTTTGTCCTCTGATCTATGTTGCAGGTACTGAACCATTGCAAGGACTTTTGGAGAGAAGACAGAGAGATCCAAGGTTGAGGTATATTGTATTTCATGTTATTTAATTTGATTGTTTAAGGGAAGGATATGTTGTTGTGTCTTTTTGTTCTATATTTGTGATTTACATTTGCAGAGGAACAAACAATGTTCGCACTGATTGAGAATTCCTGATAACAGTGAACAAGGCTACAACAGAAAAGGAGAGAGTAAGTCGAATCCGAGAATTCGACATTTTTGAGGAGACACTAAATGCAAACGATGAGTTAAGTTAGACCAGTAGTATATTTTGGGTAATGGGCATGAATTTAACTTGGCTAATAGATCCTATATAAATGTAAATGGATTTATTGGGTTAGTTAAGAAACAACCGACTGCTAGTTAAGTAATAGTCGACGGTTAGAACAAGAGTCATGAAAAAAGCATATAAGTCCGATCCATAAGCTGCGTGTATGGATGATAATAATGAATTGGATGAAGCAAAATATATGTAATCAAATAGATGATGTCTTGAAGCTATGTGCACAGAATGGAAGTGTTCAAGACATGACTATGCCAGATGAAGATCACTTTTGTGGTTTTCTCCCATACAGGTTTCCACATTAATTTTTTTTGTCTATGATGTCTATTTATATTGTGTGTGAAGCTTTGTGAGTTTGTCATGAATGATATTGTTAATAATAATGTGGAATGTGATAAGTAAACTATGATATACATGATTTAGATTTGTATATGTTATATGCTGTGTTATCTAGGGTGGTTCATCTATATTCTTTGTTTGAGTAGTATATCTAAACATCGCCATGGGAATATACCCTTATATAAATGTAGAAGCTTGGTTCTTGCAGTCCCCAAAGGTATATCGGGTGAGGCCTCACTTGCACCCCAGGTGTTGCCGACGGAGATACTTTTTTAGGATGGTGCCTTGGGTTTTGTTGGTTGGGATGGAGATTGAAACTAGGATATGGAAGTGAGCCAACATCCATTATACAAGCATTCCTTCATGGGGAATGAAGAAATCAAACACCAAAATCAATATTTAATCAAAAAAGGGTACATTCAACCGATCTCCTCACCTTGTGGGAGCCTAATTGTGTTGGTACAAAAGAAATATGGGATATGGCGATCTGTATTGACTACTAAGCTATAAACAAGATAACAATCTAGAATTGGAATCCCATTCCCTGGATTGAATAACTTCTCAAACAAATCAAGGGTCCAAGTATTTCATCAATATTGACCTAAATTCCAGCTATCATTGAGTGCCAACTAAGCAAACTGATGTTTGGAAGACTTCCTTCAAACATCGGGAAGGCCTTTTTGAGTGGTTGGTCATGCATTTCAGCTTGACTAATGCTCCAAAAAAATTCATGAGGATTATGGATGACATTCTACAGTTATTCACAAATTCCTTTGTGGTCGTATATCTAGATGACATCCTCATCTACAGTAGAACATGGGAAGAACATTTGCAGCACATCCACTAGGTCCTCATCATCCTACGATAACACAAGTTATATGCCAATCTAGAGAAGTGTTCATTTGGCATAGAAAGGGTTCGATATCTGGGATACATCATGGACGAACATGGTGTTCATGTATATATGTCCAAAACCTAATCTATTCACGATTGGATGACCCCGAAAACTCTCACAGAGATTCACAACTTCCTAGGCCTTGCAAACTTCTATCGCACATTTCTGTTGGGATTCTCTAATATTGCTTGGTCACTTAGCCAGGTGACCAAAGGTGGATTTAAGGCCAATTTCATTTGGTCCAAGCCACAACAACACACATTTGAGGATTTAAAGTAGCTCTTATGTTCGACACCCATATGAAACAACCCTTTGAGATTGAGATAGATGCGTTTGTCTATGCCGTTGGTGCGGTCCTCACTCATCATGTCCATCTAGTGGAATATCAAAGTGAGACACTTTAAAATATAGTATGCAAGTACCCCACCTATGACAAGGAAGTGTACTCAATTTTCCAAGCCTGTCGCTAATGGAAGCATTACATCCTTGGAAAATAAATAGTCATCCACACTGATCACAAGCCCTTGTGTTAAATTTTCATATGTTAAGCTAGATCATTAGTATTTCATTTAGAAATCATAACAAAAGCATATAAACATGATCATTGAAAGATAGGAAAGCACAACCATACAAAAGGAACACAAATATTTATCCTGGGAAAACCTTAAAGGGAAAAACCTAGCAAAAGATTCCTCAATATAGATGCCCCAAAAAGATAAAAGGTAAAACCAACAAGGAGATCAAAGCCTAATCCTCCTTCTCCAGCTACTCTTCTCTTCTTCACTAATGCGCTACACAAGTGAGAGTGTGTGTGTCTCAAATGAGGAGCACCACACATCTATTTATATTCATCCGTTCACTTGAATTAACTCATCCGACATGTAGGCTCGAGTTAATCATGTAGGCTCGAGTTACACATGTAGGCTCAAGTAACCACACTGGGGTGCTAATGACCCACCTTTACAAATAGAGGGGACAACCTCATGACTCTTATTAGTTCTTCCGATTAGAAGCATTGGGGTACAAGATAGTACAAGTGGTTCTCCCGGTAGGACCATTGGGGACCACAAAAGATACATATAGAATATTCTTTGAAGTTACAATATTTCAACACCTTGCAATTCATGCAAACCCAAGGAAAGTTAAAGAATGAATAGCGCCAGGCAGTCCACTTACATGAAGCAGTTCCACTTGAACATTAAATATAAGAAAGGAAACACCATTTGAGTTATTGATTTCCTTAATCGACCTCCATTAGAAGCATTAACCACAATGCTCAAATCTTGCGGCCACAAGACCTTTGGGTGGCCTCGACTATATGAAAGTGATCCTCCCATCTATCAAGACTTATGTGACCATACATCGGTGGTAGAATTCGATCTTCAGGAATATTGCTATGCCACCTGGCCCATCTATGCATTCCTTCAGTAGAGCATGCGAATATTATTTGGGAGGTGTATTATAGTCCGATGGCAAGGAAATTTGGCACTAAGAACACAATGGTGGTCTTTCATATGTATTTTTTATTTCCCCAAACTCCGACAAGACATCGGCTGATATACTAGATCTTGCACTTTCTGCACCTTCATGAAACCAACCATAGAAAAATAGGGATTGTACACCCCCCTTCCCACTTTGAATGCGCTATGGGAATCCATATCCATGGATGAAATGCTAGGACTACCTTCAACTAAGCATGTTAATGACTGTGTGTATGTGTTTGTGGATCGCTTCTCTAAGATGACCATTATGATAGCTTGCAAGAATAGAATATTTTTCGAATCCACTACTAAGATATTCTTTGAGCATGTCTAGGTTCATTTCAAGCTACCACATACTATCATTCTAGATCAGGACAACAAGTTCCTAAGCACTTTTTGGTCTATTCTATGGTCATTGATGGATACCAAGATCACAAAATCGACTTCCTTCCACCCCTAGACCGATGGAAAAATAGAGGTAGTTAACCGAATGATTGTGTATATTTCGATAATGTACAAATATCAACATCCCTACACATGGGATGGGAGCCTTCCTCATGTTTAGCATATCTATAACATATCTCTTCATAGATTTACCAGTCACATACCTTTTCAGGCATGCTTGGGCTTCCAACCACTGGATCCAATTGATGTAGACCTACCCCTTGCATCCACACAGGAGGAATCTTCCCATGCTCATGATGAGGCTGATAAGGACACTCGATTTGTTGAATGAATCCAACACATTTGCAACAGGTCCATAACATTTTGGAAAAGGAGAATACTAAGTAGAAGAAATAACATCACCAACATCGGGTTCCACAAAAGTTCTAGGTGGGGGATAAGGTTTGGTTGCATTTGCAGAAAGAGAGGCTCACAAGATCCCATTGCAAGATTCGTCCACTTCAATGTTGACCATACACCATCACCAAGGAGTTGGTGACAATGCCTTCAAATTAAGCATTCCTCCATTCCTTTCCATGCACCCAGTATTCAATGTGGAGCTCCTTTGACCATATTTTGCAACACTATTAGACACCTTAGAGGTGGCAGAACAATTGAAACCTACAAAGCTTAATCCCAATTGCATGGAAAAATCAACCATTGATCAAAGCATGGACACATAGGTTAAGGGTACTTACTAGTAGAATATCCAACTATATCGAGGTGTCAAAATAGGGAAACTCCTCCACCAAGGAAAGTGGCACATGAGGAGTCAAGTTCATCAAATGTTTCCCCATTTGATGGGAGAAATGAATGCAGTGGAGACCATTTCTTCCAAATGGGGGAGGACTGATCTAGATTGGTATAGCTAGCCACCCACCTATTCCATTGGCTCAAAACAATTTTTCATTTTGGGAATTTTCTTGTAATTTTCTACGTTTTTTCGGGTCCCAAACTTCCGAGGCCATTTTGAGGCCCTAAACAATGTTTTTTTCACAATTTAAAATTTCTAAATCTCGGATAGACCTTTCCAACGGGATATCAAGCGCCTTAAATGGAGATCGCATGCAAACATTATGACCTCGAGAAGTTGACTGTCCAACTAACCACCTAGGGTCTACAAACTTTATGACGATTCATCTCCTAGGGTTAGGTTTAGGGTTTCTAATCTCCAATGATTTATGACAAAAGGAACTTTGAAATCCTTTTATATTCATATTTTCATGAGTCAGAGTAGTGTTATACCAAAATCCTGTCACCATCATGTGATAAGACCTTTGACATACCTACTTGCCCTGAGATCCCAGCTTCTGGAGTGAAGACTAAATGGTTTCTTGTCAGTCTGTCACATAAATTCCCAGCACCGCTCATGCTCCCTAATCCAGGAGCGGTACCCTTGTTCACAGCACTTTTCATCGGTTGTCCACAAGTGGTGCCACCGCCTGTTACCGTTGGTCAATAGGCGGTTATTACCAGAACCGCTCTGTCAAAGAAGGAAAAGCGCGGTACCTTGGGTAAAAGGGTAAAAAGAGAATATTCTCAAGGCTTCTAGATGATAAGCCTTGATATATCTCTTATCCCTACTACTGTGGGTTGGTTGAGCTCAAGATGCCTCATCCTAGGATCTTAGAGGCCACCTCACCCACTAGTTTCTCAACCATTTCTATCCATTAAAGCCCTATATATATGAGCTCATATCCATGGTTGAGGGGAGAACATTTGAAGGTATTGTTATGCTGTTGGACTGATTCTTGGCCCAAGATCATTTGGAGAGAGCATAGAGAGCTAGAGTCGGAGCTTTTGGGGATGAAGAGTTGTTTTCATGGAGATGCATGTCAACACTAAGGCTTGGTTGTAAAATTATTCATATTTCTAATGCAAGCTGATTTTCTGTCCCATATATATTGTTGATGTTTGATTTCAGATATATATTGCTAGATTCCTTAGTCACTAGCATAGATTAGTAGATCATATTTTGGTTGCTTTGATTTGTTTCATGTTGAACTCTTTTGCAGGTACACAGGTGAACTATCAAGGCCTTGTATTCCAGATATCTACAACGTCTAGGGGGAGTTATCAACCTTTGTGATCTATTTGTTCTGGATCTGAACCATTCAGACCAGTGGAACACCTTGCTATCTGCAGGAGGTGAAATATTTCGATTAACAAATCCGGCGACTCCATTGGGGAGTAGTTGTATTCAGTTGTTCTGATCGTCCTTATTCTGCAACTCTTGTCTGAATCCAGGCTCCATTTTCTTTAACTCTTTACACTCAGATTTACTTTCTGATTTGTATTATTTGAGTTTGAAATTTCCAGATCTGTTTAGATCTGTGTTATTTCGGTTGTTTATGCTCTGTTACCACATTCAATTTGATAGTATCCATCTTGATCTAGTCTATTTTTGATCCATTGTTCTCTTCTTGGTTTTTCCATCTACAAGGAATCACGAGAATGCTTTGTGTGAGGAGCGGTACCACTTCCTGAACACAGTGGACAGTAAGTAGTGCCACCACCTGTATCCGGTTAGCGAGAAGTGGTGCTGCTTCGGAAACGCTCTTACAACATCTGCAAAGTGCGGTACCAAGTAGGCATTAGTCCAAAACCCCTTTTTCCTCATTTTTCTTTGTAAAAATTTGGAATTTTGATTGCTTTCAGTTTTGTTATTAGGATTGTGTTATTGAATCTGATGAGTGTAGCTTGCTGCTTTGATGGTTTAAGATTGATTTTGAGTGGAATTTCAAAATTTTGTTTAGTCTTTTTGATTGTTCATCCGCTTCTTGCTCGTTGGTTGTGTTTAAAGAAGGATTTCTTGTTTTCTGAAAGTTAGGGTGCTCATTGGAATCTCTTTTCATTCTATGTACTAAAAGAAGAACATTAGATTAGATTCTAGACTTCATTTCTTGCTTGCATAGTAAAATTTTTTTTATTTCCTTCAAAAAAGAAAAGTTTTGCTTGAGATTAGGACATCATATTTGAGTGTTGGATTCGGGTTTTCTGATTAGCTTCATAAGCTTTCAGGACCTTTACGATCTTTCGTCTCTCATGCATATAGGACTATCTTGATCAAAATATTAAAAAAATGGTAGTTTTAAGTTATATTTGCTTATGTTTTTGAGAAATTTGAAAAGTTAGAGTGCATTGGCATATATGTGTGCTTGGTGTTCTTCTTTTAGGAAAAGTTATTCTCACCCTTAACATTTGCTTTCGGAAAGAAGAATTTGGTTTGTAGAAGTATTTGCTTGTCTTTGATTTGATGTTCATGACTGTTGATTGGTATGATTTTTGTTCTTGAAACAAAAAGAAAAAACACTCTCTTCCCTCCCGTAAGTAGGCATATTGAACGGTAAAGTGAATATTTGCACAAGCATACTGCATGGTTTTACTTTTTTGTCAGAACATCATGCATTCACCTAACCGTACAAGTTAAAATAAATGGTAGTTGTAGGTTAAAATTTACATAGTAACTTGAGTGATAGGTTAGAGACATGTTTGGGTGTCGTAAAACGTAGGAGCTGTCGTTATTTGTCAGCATTACATTCTGGGACTCGCGCAGTTCTTCCACGTACCATCGGTATATTGAATGGCCTTTCATGTACCCTTGAGGTATATAGAAAGGTACTTCACGTACTCGATTGTATATCGGAATGACCCTTGTGTATGGTTATGCATTAGACAACACTACTACCGATTCGAGCTCCCACATACCTTGAGTATATCAAGAGACCCCACTAGGGTACCTTATCTATCTGAGCAAATCCCTTTGGCCATCTTATTTGGAGCCATACATCGAAAACAACATTTGGGGAGATTACTATGCACGTACCCTCAAGGTATATCACGAGTGGCACTGGCTTGACAATCCTAGTGAGAGACCTGACTTCTGAACTCCTCCTGTCATTTTAAGTCTGCTTGTTTTGACCTATAGTTTGAGTAGGGAAGTCTTTTGGTGTGTTTTTTCTAGATTTTTAGACCCTAGGTTAGATAGGAAATGTACACACTGGCTGAGTTACGACAGTCCAGGAGAGTATGGGGCTTGCCACCTGATTTCACTTTTGTTTCAGGAGGAAATCCAATGGAAGCTATCGATTGAGGAGCTGCTACCACCTCCCAAGTGGGAGATCATGTGGTGGCAGAAAGTGGAGTACCATATTCTTCACACTCGACTCCCTTGGTCCAACAGCCTTCCCGTGAGGATTCCTCGCTCCATCCTCCCATGGAATATCATGTTGATGATACTCATCTATATTTTGGTCCTAATGCTCCTTTTTGGGAGACACCCATCGGACAAGCCATTGCCTCATTTAGCACCTGTGTAAGTTCTCCTGAAAGTGAAGAAGAACGTAGGCAATACTGTGCTGCTATCCTCTGTGCACAGGAGGTATAAAAGTAGATTGACAACATACTAGGCTCTTCATCAGTTCGTTCCACATTTCTTCTTGTGGGATATCATTCATTAGCTGATTCTATGAGACCCATTGAACCGATTATAGATCATCCATTAACAACCCACAAACCAGGTCAAATTTCCACCCCTCTCACCTCTTATGTTATGTCTGATCCAAATCCACCCAGATATTTTGCATCTGGGGTCCAACCTTCAATTCCTATGTCTTCAGTATCTTTGAATGCCGGGGGAAATCCTCGACATGACCTACATTATCTGATCTCGGAGTTGTACCTAGTCAAGAGCATACCTCTAACATAGAAACATCTACAGTTTTTGTCCCTCCCACCCACACCAACATGGTAAATTCCCCATCTAGTTTAGGTCATCCCTTGGGGGCACAACCTATGGCCATTCACTCTTCTACTGGTTATGGTTATCAAATACCTATAGGTAATCATCCATCTAATCCTACTGGAATTCCATTCCCTAGCAACACTTTTACGCCATGGGGGAAACCCAATTGGTCTTAAATGCCTACCATGGGAGGGATACCCATACATACTATAGGAGGTGTAGGAGGACCAACTTATGGAGGTCCCCCACCTAGGGGACCTCCTCATGGTATTGGCAGTCCTAGTGGTCCTGGTGGTCTCGGTGGTCCTGGTGGTCCCAGTGGCTCTGGAATTCCTCCTCCTGGAGGCCCTATTGGTCCTAATGGTCCTAATTCTAGAAATCAACCCCCCATGGGTGGATTTCCCGGTAGTTCTTCCTCACAACAACCTATTTTTCAGTCAACCTATGACCCTACTGGTAATTTCATGCCATATCAGTATTACCAGTATGTGCATCCCAATAGATAGTTACCTTTCCTTGCAACTTTGGACTTGCTTGATTTGTCCAAGTTGATTAATGATCCCATTTGACACAATCCCTCATGGCCTCCCATTCTGGTAAAGTTACGATCAGACATTCCAAAATTCGATGGGAAGCAGGGTGAATATCCTTGGAACCATGTCATGAATTTTCATTTGTGGTGTTCCTCGAACTCCCTCATGGAGGATTCCATCTGGTTACGACTCTTTCAGCGAACTTTGACCGGTATGGCCATGAAGTGGTATATTGAACTCCCACAACATTCATTTGTGGATTTTGGCTCGTTGGAAACTGTATTCCTTATGCACTTTCAGCTCCCTATTCATTACGAAACAAGCACTGATATTTTAACTTCTCTATGACAGAACACCTCCACCCACATTTTTGATCATATTTATGAGTGGAGAAGGTGGAGAAGGCTTATTAAGGCCCCTATTCTAGATCATTTGTTAACTGATTGGTTCACTAAGTCCTTGTTTCCTCCTATTTCCTGAGATGTGGCCATGGGCAGTTTCGTTACCGAAGAGCAGGCTATTAGTTGGGCTCAGTACCTAGACTTGGTCTATTCCCAATCTGGGACTCTTTACGACTTGATTCCTTAAGCTCCCCACCCCAGCACTGACTTGTCCAAGCCATTAGAAGAAGTACCTATTGATGGGATTGTTGGTTCAATCCAGTCCCCATCTCTAGCGAAACCTGCCAAGAAAACCCATCCTGCTACTCCTTCGACTCCCAAGGTTTCTGCCGAGGTAAATTCTATTCAAAGTACTCAAACCTCAGGTAATAAAAAGAAAGGTAAAAATCGAAATAAAAAACCTGGAAACCAGCAGGTGACCCCACAATCAACCCATCACGACAACAACATAGGGAAAAGGAAGGCTAAATACCCTTATCTGCTATGCAGTGGTGACCACTTCTCTAAGGAGTGTCCCTGTTGGGATGAAATCTCCCAGTTTTTGAAGTCTAACCCCGCACTTGCAGTACTTATGGATCCTTTCCCCTCTCAACAACAACTGGTAGACCACATGTCGAACCAGGGTAACTCCAGTTCATCAGAAGAAATTCGTATGATTTCCTCAGATACCATCCATCTACAAAATCGAATCCAACAGTATGATAAACCTGTAGATAAGCAAGAAGATCAATTTTCTTCAAGGAAATCTCCCTCTACTAGTTCTATGGAATCCTCATCTACTGTTCCCTTATCTATCGAGAATCCTACTCTTGACATGATTTTGCACCCACCAAAGAGTACTCTTCAGAAGGCCGTCTTTAATCCCAATGCTCAAGTTGCTCAATTCTATAATGTGGTTGAGGAACTTGCTCAGGCACCTTATGCGATGTCTACCCTAGAAGTACTCCAAATTTTCCCTACACAACGCAAGAACTTGTTGACTACATTAGGAGCTGTAGACCCGGATAACACTAACCTGATTCACTTCAATGTTGAGAACTATAAACCTATATTACCACATAAACTTGTTTTTCAGATCATTATGAAAGTAGTGGGAAAGAAAGTCTTTTGAATGGTACTAGATGAAGGAGCTTCGACCTCGGTGTTATATCTAATTTGTTGGAAAGCTCTTGGCTCTCCTGAGCTTGTTACATCACCTACGACCCTTAAAGCCTTTGATGGATGAGGATTCCAACCCCACAGCCTAATATCAGCCCTAGCGGTCGAGCTGGGGGGAAAAACCATTTCCATCCAAGTAGAAGTGGTAAATGCCCCTTTAGATTATAACCTCCTTTTAGGAAGGAATTGGTTCTATGCCATGAATGTCGTTGCTTCAATAGTATTTCGAACGGTCCAATTCCTGCATCTCGGGAGAATTGTTACTATTGACCAGCTTGATTTCTATACATCGGATGTTACTACCTCTATGGCTAATAACATCCCCATGTTAGGTCAGTCCCCTCCTCCTTACCAGTTGATTGGGGTATGTATGCTGAAGGATTCATCCCTTATGGGGATTTTCCCCTCCACTCCTCCTAGCACGGATACTACGATAGTACATATGATTTCTTCATTTGATATTGAGCCCTAGGGCACAAATGTTGTTGAGTCCACCTTGTTGAGCCCGCATGAAGCTATGTATGACACCATTCAAACTTGTTCCGATGATCACACTAATGATATTCATTTAGTGGCTTCAGATCCTTACCATTTACCGTACTGGTTAGCACCTTCTCTTTCGGTTCTAGACTATCTCTATAAGACTTTCCCTTTCGATGAGTCTATTATAGAGATCATGAACACGGGTGAGCCCATTTGGGAGGATCACCATCATAGATCCATTTTCCTCCCCAATACCAGTTCAGGCAGTTATGATTTTGCATCCTTGTTTCCTACTGATATTGTCAATGTTCTGCAAAGTCCTATATTGTTGCAAAATACAGATTCTGAAGGAAACCTTTGCAACATTACTCAGACAAACCCAATTGACATATCAGCCAAGCCTGATGTTATTGAGCATGTTCATGTTGGGCAGAACTACTCCACAGATGAATCTGAAGCATATAAGGCACTTTTTAAGGAATTCCATGATATTTTTTCCTGGTCCTATGAAGAGATGCTGGGGATTGACCCTTCCATTGTGGTCCATGAGATTAAAACTTATCCTACGGCTAAACCTGTCAGGCATAAACTTAGGCAAGTCCATCCTAGGAAGGTTGCAGCTATTAAAGCTGAGATTGAGAAGCTTCTAAAAGCTGGTTTTATTTATCATGTACCTCTGACGGAATGGGTATTGAACGTTGTCCATGTCAACAAAAAGCAGGGCACCCTTAGAGTCTATATCGACTTTAGGGATTTAAATAAATCTTGTCCCAAAGACAAATTTCCTTCCCCGCACATCGATCAGATTATCAACAATTGTGCTGGAAGTGTCATCTTTTCATTCATGGATGGCTTCTCTGGCTACAATCATATTGAGATATTTCTCGCTGATCAGCATAAGACATCATTCATTTGCCCATGGGGAACCTTTGCGTATAAGAAGTTACCTTTCGGCTTGAAAAATGATGGTTCCATGTTCCAACGTGTGATGTCCTATGTGTTTCATGACATTAAACATATTGTTGAACCATACCTTGATGACCTCCCTGCTCATTCACAGCGACAGGAGGACCACCCTGGTCATCCTCGAGACATATTCCTGAGATGTCGTCATTATAATATACGAATCAATCCACATAAATGTTTTTTTTGCGTTGAGATGGGATGTCTGCTTGGCTTTGTCGTATCCAAATATGGCATCTGGATAGATTCTTTGAAGATTGCCACCATCATTAATCTACCAGCCCCAACCACCATCCTTGAACTCCAATGTTTGCAGGGGAAGGCAAACTTTCTCTGCCATTTCATGTGCAATTTTGCTAAGAAAATGCATGGTTATATGCATCTCCTTAAGAAGAACACTCCATTCTTCTAGGATGACGAGGCCCAACGTGCCTTTGATAGTCTTAAGCACGCTCTGACTCATTCATCTATGATACACCCCCCAGACTATTCAAAGGATTTTCTCTTGTATATTGCTGCCTCGGCTACTACCATCGCCATGGTTTTAGTGCAGGACAATATCCATGGTTAGGAGCATGTGATTTATTACGCCAGTAAGAATCTTATTGATTCTGAAACCTGTTATTCACATGTGGAGAAGCTACCATTGGCCATGGTCATTGCTATGCAAAAATTTCATCACTACATTTTGCTTTGCACTACCATCGTATTGGCAGACTAGAACCCGATGTACTACATTCTGACTCGTTAGGTACTCGGGGGAAAGTACTCCCATTGGATCATCATCCTTCAGGAGTTTGATCTTGAGTTTTCCAAGGCTACATCAAAGAAATCCTAGGTTTTTTCCAAGCTTATATGTGACCTTCCCTGTGCTACCATGGAATCTGAGCCCAACAATTAATTTTCGGATGAATTCCTGTTCCCAATTAGCACTACTGATCCCTGGTATGGATATTTGTTGATTTATCTCTAGACCCAACATTTTTCAGCCGCATCTATCTCACGATGATTGCTGCTGCATTCGTCACCACGCGAAATACTACCTCATCTTGCATGATACATTGTATAGATGTGGGATTGACTCCATTCTCTGGTGATGCCTCACTCATGAGGACGCTGAACACGTGTTAAATGATTGACACTCTAGAGCATGTGGCGGTCATTTATTTGGGATGGCTATAGCCCAGAAAATTCTTCACGCTGGCTATTTCTAGTCTTTTGTCTTCAAAGACTGCAATGAGGTTGTTTAGAAATTCCCACAATGCCAACCTTTTTATCCCAAAAAGCGCACCCATCCTACTCCGCTTCACCCTGTCATTGTTGTTGGCCCTTTTGCCAAATGGGGGGTTGACTTCATGCATTGCAAACCTACCTCAGCCGAGGGGCATGGTTACATTATCGTAGCCATGGATTATTTTACAAAATGGGCTGAGGCCATGCCTACATATCCAAAATATGGTAAGACTTCCGCTCTCTTCTTATTCAATCATATCATAGCTATATTTTGATTTTTGCAGTCCATCGTCACTAATCACGGATCCCATTTCCATAATCAAATGATAGAGAAACTGAGTTCCAAGCTAGGTTTTCACCATGAAAACTCTACGTCATATTATTTGCAAGCTAATGGTCAGGTAGAGGCCATTAACAAGGTTTTGAAAACTATGCTTCATCGGATGGTTGGAGATCATAAATCCAATTGGAATCTCATTCTTTTTTTCGCTCTTTGGGCTTATCGAAATTCTATGAAAACAACCATTGGTTTCACGCCATTCCAACATGTCTATGGACTTGAAGCTGTCTTGCCTATCCAATGCCAGATTCCATCTTTACAACTCACTGTCGAAATTCTCCCAGACACTTCCGCAGAGGAAGCGAGATTTTTGTACTTGAATAACCTTGATGAAACTCGTAGAGATGATGCCTTGGCTAATGAAGCACATAAGAAACGCGTTAAGGCGCAGTACGATAAATCTGTCCAGCCCCGTGTTTTCAACGAGGGTGACCTAGTTTTGACTTATGACCAGAGATATGACAAGCTAGGAAAGGGTAAGTTCGAGTCTATGTGGTATGGACCTTTCATTATTTCCAAGGTGTTAGAGAAAGGAGCCTAAGAGTTGGTAGATTATGATGGAATCCCTTTAGGGAAACCTCGCAATGGGTTGTACCTGAAAAGGTACTATGCCTATGTCTTCTTGGATGGTATCTTGTATATATGTATATTGATTGAATTTCAGTGTGTTTTCAGTATTTTCAATATGGTTTTGAGTTTTGGTGCTTGCATCTGTTTATACCATGTTTTGGTCATGCAGATGGCTTTCTACGGCTTCGTTGATGGTGCTTTCCACCACACCTTGAATCTAGCCTCGACTGCTTGGGTTATCTATTCCCCAGCTGAAGATTTGGTTAGTTTGGGAGCGGTTTGCTTAGGTCCTGCTACTAATAACATCGTCGAGTATGAAGAAGTCATTGGTCTTCTGACTGAAGCTACCTCCCAGGATGTCCGTGATCTAGTAGTTTTGATGGACTCTCAGCTTGTGGTTTTCCATTTAAACCATATCTACACCATTAGGAACTCGATGCTCCTCCACCTCTTCTAGAGGGTACGTTTGTTAGAAAGATCATTTGGAACCATTACATATAGGCATATCGCTAGGGAACATAATGTAGTTGTTGATTCATTGGCTAATTACATCCTAGCTTGGAATATTTCCTATTCATGATGTTAATCAAACACGGTACACTGTAAATAAACATTTAAAGACACATAGAACTCATAGAAAATGCATTCATCCATTTTAAACATATAAACATCATGTAAAAGTCTGTATATATATATACAAAAAATGTTACAAAAAATAGGTCCCGAGACCTCTTCTGAAGTGCGTAGGCTTTCAGAAAAAATCATCATACAAAAATCCTGAAGCTATCAGCTTTCAGTATACATGTCTCATATACTAGTGGTGCTCATGATAGCACATCACTGCTCGAGCCACCCTATGAAGTAGCCTGCTGAATCATCTTGGTACTCCCGCTGTAGATCTATGATATCTAGTCGGGAGATCATCTATGTCAGCATCTGGGATGTCCAGATTCAACCTCTCAAGGTTCTCTTCCAGCTCCCTGGTGCTATCATCACCCTGTGGCATGAAGCGAGCTCTGGCTCGCCTGTCTAATGGAGATGCTCATCCAGGCCTCACTTCTTTGACATCTGCGTGAAGACAAACATGTCTCGTCACTTATCATAAAAAAATTATAAAACATGGAAAACATAAAAACATTTTTCATATTTAGGGTTTCTTGTTTCTTAACAATGTCTCCCCACTGCCCTCTAGGCGGGAGTAGTAGGTCAGGATCACCTGTAAAATCTATGCCTGCATAGGCATAGTCCTCGACCATGAGCATCTGATCCTGTAACCATGTAAAGAACATGTCACCAAACTTCACTCTGCCCCTACCCACTCCTGTGCGAGCCATGACCTAGACCCACCTCAGCATGCGGGGGTCCCATGCTCTTAGACTCTGAAAAGTCACCTGGGGCCTCATCTGGGGGACCTGCTCAAACAAGAAACAAGTTAAGATGGAACCAAAGCCGAATTGTTTCATCTCTCCATGCCGACATTTAGTCAGTTGATCCTTGAAGATTAGAAGCAATGCTTCTTCCCAATTCAACACTGTAGGTTCCATTTCCTCTAGGGCATACAACATATGTGCCCTGGAAGCCTGATGTACACCCTGGATCCTTGCCACCCTCTGCATGGTGAATAGAACGATCCGTAGAGCCCTGTTTGTCACTGCTCTGATGGGGATTTTATTTCCCAATGTACATATATCTGGTGCATAGTGCCGATCTATAAGATCTCTGGTGGTAATGTCCCCACCACGAGAACCAGTCAGTGATATAGGGGCACCATGTCTCGATAGTCCAGTCAGGAAGTAGATGTCCTCTACCTCCACTGTAGGTATATGCGCCCCCACCTCAAAATACTGTTGTTCTGGATTCCAAATTCTCAGTATGTGTTCCAGTAGTCTCTCATGGGACACCATGCTCGGTGTCTGGAAGAACTTTATAAGTCCACAGTTCCAGAGTAAGGAAATAGACACCAAATTCCTTTTAGTAGGGGCATCCTCATCATCATGAGTTATTTCCTTCCATATCACCATATTTTGGAAGCCTAGACCTGCCAAAACAACAAAGGTATACATCAATATCATCCTTAATCATTATAAATCAAAAGAATGAGCTAGTTTTGTGTATATCATTGGTTAAATTTCTCCACGGCTGGCACCACTTGTGCTCCATTGGAGACAGGCGGTGGCACCGCCTGTTCACCTTATCTTTGGCACGGTTCTCGGGTGGTACTGCCTTTCCTGCAAGGGCTAGCTGCGGTTCCCGTAAATAGGATTTTAGGGCTTGCCAAATAGGCCTAAAACCCCATCAAATCCCAAAATGAAAGCTATGAAATGAAAGAAGAAGTTATTAGCTCTTACCTGCAACTGACGAGGTTGAAAATGGATGGTGGAAACTCCCGGTATCAACTGTGGAAGATCTGGCTAAAAAATGCTCCAAGTGCTCTTTGCCAAGAGGTAAATAGTGAAATGTTTGGTTTTTTACTATTTACTTGCCTTATATAGACATTTTTTGGGTCTGACCTAGTATAGTTTTTCTATTACATCATGTTTTTGGTCAAAATCTATTTGTCGTAATCCCCTAATGTCGATTTTGGATACATTTAACACTTTTTTATGAGTCGTCTGTAGGTTGAATTTAGTAAAAGCTTTGGAAAGTTTGTTTATGGATTTTTCATACTTTCAAAAAACAAAAAAGGTCATTGAGCATTTATTACGACACTTTGTCACGCTTGTTAAAATCTAGTATCAAAGTTCTGAGTCTAGTTGAAGTTTCTTTCTAGGGTCGTAAAATACAATATTGTGTAAAGAAACGTTATGGAGTCTTCTTTTCACATCTTCTTTCAGACTCCTTAAACATGAAAAGATAGTTGAGTCCATTTCCAAATCTTTCCAGGCTCGTAAAAAGTGACATTATGTAAAGAAACTTCATGGAGTTCTCTTTAAACCCTTTTCAGACTCCCTAAATATGAAAAGATCGTCGAGCGATCTTGTCTTCTTCATGCTCGTTAAATTATTTGAAGAGTCGTCTATCCGATGGTAGGTTAGTATTTGAAGAGTCGTCTATCCAATGGTAGGTTATCTCTTTCTTGGTTTGGACAATACTATTTATGAGAAAGGAACACTCCATCCAATCATGACTGGAAGAGTTCTCTAAGGTATGATTTTACACTTTTTCGGGCCTTAGAGACTAAATCACATGAAAAAGGACCCCCATGGAGTCTTCTTCTGTGTTCATTTAGACTCTCTAAACATGAACGATACCGAGGTTTCTTTCAGTGGACTCGTTAAAGATTAAACATTGAGAGACCCGTTTTGGGAACGAACCCATCCTCTCTCAGGTTCGTAAAACATATGAGACTGGACTTGTCTTCTGACAAGCTATATCGAGTGTTTGTTACCCTCTTTGAACTCGTGAAACAAAAAAGAGGCACTCATTGATTATGATGGGGGGAATGGGAAAGGGAATCATTTTGCAAATAATGGCAGTTGTTTGTCATTACCTTTGAACATGGCACTTGTCTACACAATCATGTCAGTCAATTGGGTATTCAGCCGATCTTCGTGACGATCCACTTTCATGAGTCATGCCAATCCTTTGAGTCTTTCAAAAGAATGCATTATCCACTATCACATTGTGTATCTGTCCTGTCTAGTCATGATGCCAAGTCATTTTGTCGTGCCGCCCATTGTTCAAAGGGAATCTGAAGAATTCTTACCTCTGCAGTATACACAGCCTTTGTGTCAGTATATTTGAGTCAGTCATATGGTTACTATGTTCACATAGTTCCAGATTTATGTTTTGAGTTTCGTGTCATCGATGTGGGACTCATCATGGCCCTCCTTCGACGAGACTTTTTTTGTTGACGTCAGCTCATCATCCGGGAAATAGTCTTAGAAACAATATTTAGTACCTTGAGATATGTATACCTTAATGACAGATTCTCTCTCTTTCGACATTGGTTCACATCATTGACCTTTGATCGATAGAATTGACTGGGTGTTCGACATCAGGACATCTATTCGCACTCAGTAGATTGTACTAGGGTACCTTGGGAATCATTAACATTAATGGTGATCTCCCTTGCACTTGTTAACGGTTCACATCATTGGCCAATAATCAAGTGGTTTCTACCATGTTCGACTTCAGATCATTGTAATCACATGGATAGAATCGTACTTTGTGGAAGACGAGGCGAAGACCCTGGGTATTTTATTAAAAGCACTCATTGCTTTTCCCCAGGTTGCGATGGAGTTTTGTATATCTATCATGGATCCACATTTGTCTGATCGTGGCTATGCTCAAATTTTCGTCTGTATGGCATAGATCTACGTTGTATGTCTGGTAGCTATGTCCAAGTTTGAGTCCTCTATCACATGGATCTACATTGTATTCTAGTAGTCATGCTTTTTTATTCCACTCATGGATCTACCTTGTATTGGTCTGCAACGATGAGTTTGGTTACTTGTGTCTATGAGTCAACATACTGATGTACTACAGATGCCTACTTGACTGCATACTCCGATCGAGCCAACATTTTCATCTCCTGGCAACAACTTGTTCTCAAAGCTCTCGTTTATCGTATCACTCTAAGACTCATGCTTTTGGGGGCATCCTGTTATACCAAAATCCTGTCACCATCATGTGATAAGACCTTTGACATACCTACTTTCCCTGAGATCCCAGCTTCTGGAGTGAAGACTAAATGGTTTCTTATCAGTTTGTCACACAAATTCCCAGCACTGCTCATGCTCCCTTATCCAAGAGTGGTACCCATATTCGTATCGCTTTTCATCGGTTTTCCACAAGTGGTGCCACTGCCTGTTACCTTTGGTCAATAGGTGGTTATTACCAGAACCGCTCTATCAAAGAAGGAAAAGCGTGGTACCCTGGGTAAAAGGGTAAAAAGAGAAGCTTCTCAAGGCTTCTAGATGATAAGCCTCAAGATATCTCTTATCCCTACTACTGTGGGTTGGTTGAGCTTGAGATCCCTCATCCTAGGATCTTAGAGGCCACCTCACCCACTAATTTCTCAACCATTTCTATCCATCAAAGCCCTATATATATGAGCTCATAGCCATGGTTGAGGGGAGAACATTTGAAGGTATTGTTATGCTGTTGGACTGATTCTTGGCCCAAGATAATTTGGAGAGAGCATAGAGAGCTAGAGTTAGAGCTTTTAGGGATGAAGAGCTGGTTTCATGGAGATGCATGTCAACACTAAGGATTGGTTGTAAACTTTTTCATATTTCTAATGCAAGCTGATTTTTTGTCCCATATATATTGTTGATTTTTTATTTCAGATATATATTGCTAGATTCCTTAGTCACTAGCATAGATTATTAGATCATATTCTGGTTGCTTTGATTTGTTTCGTGTTGAACTCTTTTGCAGGTACACAGGTGAACTATCAAGGCCTCGTATTCCAGATATCTACAACGTCTAGGGGGAGTTATCAACCTCTGTGATCTATTTGTTCTAGATCTAAAACATTCAGACCAGTGGAACACCTTGCTGTCCGTAGGAGGTGAAATATTCCGATCAACAAGTAGCCACCACATCTCTTCTCAGAGATACAACTACTGGCATTTGAGCTGATTTTGTCTTACAGTTTGTTCTGTTTCATTCATTTAATAGAATATGAGTTTACTGTATAACTGTATTTATTGCCATATATATGTGTATGTGAATATATATATTCTCTTTCATTTTTTTCTCAGATAAATTCGGACCAGCACATCACCTATCAACATGTATTTCTTATGTCTCCTATGTCGGATTGTAACATTCTCACCTCAGATAGAGGAGATAAGAGAAACATAATTTTTGGAGGGATTACCAAAATAAATAGTAAGATGTGTCTTAACCAAAATATACTTATAAAAGGAGACCTAATTACTAATATCTAGTTCATCAAAATTAATACTAGAACAATATGAAATTGAGAAATGCCCCCATTGCTTTTCATTGCACAAAGAGATATGACAACATTTATTCTCAACCAACAAATTGAGAAAATGGTATTTACCAACAATAGGACCAATTAACCTGAAACTACTAAAGAATAAAATACCGACATAACATGTTTCAATTCCATTCCCTTCAAATATTTACCCCCAGGACTAATCAACAACCCATAATCCACCACAAAATTAATATGCATTCTAGAGAGTCCATCCCCATCAACCAACCCCAAAACAACCTCTAACCCCAGCTCGAAAGAGTTTGACCCCAAATTAATTTCAATACCCTTATCAAGAAAAGTAATATTCTTACAAGGACTCACATAGACACTAGAACTAGAACCAACTATAAGAATTCTATGATTATCTTCAACATCTTTAATAAATTCTAACTCTTCATTAGAAATAGTATTGTAAAATTTTTTCAATCTTACTCATAAAATTTGTCACGTCCTCCATCAATAAAAGACCAGATAAACCTTTATGACCCCCAAATTTGATAATCACATTGTCGTTCACCCCACATATTGGAATGCCATCAGAAGAATTGTCTTCCGAAATCCTATCTACTACCTCTAAATTGGAATCGATCAATCCCAAAAACTTATTCTTCAGGTGGCTAGTTTTACAGAAAATATAACATTGAAAAGGAATTTTCAAGTAGTGTAGCCTTTGAATGAAATTTTTTCCCCATGAAATCTCTATTTCTGTTGGTAAACCCCTAGAAACATTGAATTCCATTAAAATAGAATCCATTCTCTTATCTTCACCAAATAGAATATTGTATTACATAAAAATAAACTTGCGAGACATATTAGCCACTTCTTCAAGAACAAACCAAGTCCATAAATGTAAAGTAAATACCGAAAGAAGTAGACAGATATGTATTTTCACCACCCTTTCTTTTAAAGGGTTAAAATTTGGTCTCCAACAATTAAGAACCAGAGACCATCTTCCTATCACCCATGGCATCCCTAATATCAAAGCAACATTTTCCTACTATAAGAAATGAAAACACATCCAACCATTAACCAACATACTCACTTTAAGATAGTAACCAACCAAGGGTTTCCACTTCTCCTTTATCCACTATAGAATCTCCAAACAAGAAACATAAATGTACTCCAAATGACTCATAAGAGTTCGCAACACCAAACCCTTTATCTGATCCAAAGGTATAACCTTGTAGAGAAACATATGTATTTTCTCTGACTGAACCTTAAAAGTTTTTTGTGCCCATCTGCAGCGTCCCTGGTCCTTTAATTTTCCTTTGAGGTGATGGGGAACTCATTTAGAGACTAAACTGCGAGTTTTTCTTGCTCAGATATGTCTCTGTCACAATCCCCTTGATCAAATTAACCATTAAATAGACAATATACGAAAATGGGATTCCAAACTTTGACCAACCCTTTGTTTCTATCCTCGTAAAAAATCCCTATGCAGAGCTAATTTGCACCTTAATCCTAGTTAATCAGCTCTTAATTACCTTTTTAATCAATCTCAATGGTTATAAACAACTTGTCGCTTAAATTTTTTTAGTTTGACATTTCATGCCAATCCTAGTTTTTTTGTACGTCGAAGGTTGAGAGTTGGAAGCATAAACTAAGTTACCAGCAAAACATGGACAATGCTCTGACTCCAATCAAGGATCAAAACTCAGAAGCATAATATGATCTCTCAATATAATACTTCACCGATGTTCTGGCTTCGATCGAGAATTGGGAGTCAAATGCATCCAAATGTTTGTCAATTAATTTGCCATGGTGTTCTAACTCTGATGTTCCATACAATCAGGAATCGAACGTCGAGGACACCAAAACCAATAATTAAACAATCATCTCTGACGTTATAACTTCAATATTTTGTATAGTTGGGAATCATAATTCAGGAGTAGGGATCAAATTTGAAGGGTAGAGTCCTCTTTCATTTTGAAAAGCTATGATATATTGAACCCTTAAATGCTGTCATGTTAAAACAAACTATTATTTTCATTTGAAAATATAATAATACATCAAAATTTCATTGCATATTAAAATTAATGTAATCAAATTCCTCAATATAGCTACAAAATTTGAATCATTCCACTCTATAGTTTTTAATAAGCAATGTCTAACCTAAGAATCCATCTATATAAAGGAAATTTTAGAAACATAAAAATACCTAACAATATGAAGAAATCAATTGAAAAACACTTATAACCAATGGAGATTGAATCAACAAGTAATAAAAATTCTAATACAAAAATCAAAGTTGTATGAAAATAAACACAATCAATACAATGTCCAATGAACATAGAGAACAGTAAATACAAAAGAGGGAGTGAATCTAAAAGATATGTTCATCAATACACAAACTATTACCTTGAATCAGTTCAATAACAAACTTCATTCCTTTCCAAGAAGAATCAAATACATATTTATAAAATAACATAACAAAAAACTATATTCATGCTACACATACCTAACTAATCGTTCAACGGTGGGAAAAACCAAACCAGTATTGAGCTCCACTAAGGGAATGAATCCCTTAATACATGTTTCTGGATGCTCATCTCTATGAACTAGAGGAGAGACATACTCCTCTGGAGGAAATAATGATGAAGGTAGGTGTATTTTTATATCTCTAGTTGTGATGTGCACTTATGCAGGTGGGTGGTGGACTAGTGGTGTTGGGGTGGATGTGTCCTTCCTTTAGTCAAGCAGGGCCCTTGTATTCTAACGAGAGTATGATATACCCTATCAATGAAAGAAAGGGTGCAAGTATCTTCAACAGGGTTCAACAATGATGGTGGGAACAACATGAGAAAGGGTCGAACTTGATAGTGGAAGAAACCTAAGTAAAGGTCAAGAGTTATGTCTTCCTCTCAAATCCTAATTCACATGCCAAATGAAAAGCTTAATCAGTCATGATTTTGGAAAACATTGATAATGATATCCAATCACAATGAAAGCTTTTATCCTATGATTTTTGGGGGACTTCGAGCAGTTCATTCATCTCTGTGTACATACCAATGAATCCATTTGAGACAGATGGATGGAATCCTATGGTCGAGGCTCCATACTAACCATTCAAAAACCCAAGGAAAGAGGAAGTGACCCACCATATAGATGTTATACCAAAATCTTGTCATACTCATGTTATGAGATAGGTATCCCCTTGACTACTCCAATCCCTCAGAGTTTCCCTAGAGAAATGAAGGAATAAATTAACCCCTTGCAATTTTTCCCTCTTTTGAGCTGGTAACTCTCTTTCCCCATTGACCAAAAGTGTTACCCAAGAAGAAAAGATCCAGCATCGCTCCTGATACATGAGAAAAGAGAGGTGCCACCGCTATTTCCCTTACTTCCAAAAGTGGTGCCCCCTTATCACTGCTTGTTTGCTTCTTTGGAAAAGTGGTGCTCACGTTTTGAAGGCAAAAAGAGAAGCTTTGTGAGGATTCTCAAAGCTTGCCTATGTGGAGCCTCATCCCTATGGTTTAGGACTAGATGGGGCTCAAGATCCTCCCTTTTAGGATCTAATCTCCACCTCACAAATGAGATCCTCAACCATAACTGTAGCAGGGATCTCTCCTTGCTACAAGGGCAGGAATGACTCCCTTCTATCTATAGGACAGAAGGGTAGGTTCCTGCGTGTGGAAAATGTAGAAAGAAATTGGAATAAATAGAAAGCAAAGACAAAAAGAAAATAATGGCCGTGAGCCCCTCTACAAACACTGTTAGCGCTTCGCCTTGGCAAACTACAAACAATCTATTAAGCAAAAACAAACATGCAAAACATGTTAATAAACAAACCTACAAATAAACAAGGGTTAGAAAACAACTAAGCTATAAAAATGCATGAAAAACAACAAGATTATACCTCCTTTGGTGAAATTGGACACCATGCCCTGGCTGGAAGGAAGCACCTCCCTATCTCACTCAACAATGGAAGAGGAGCTATGGCTCAATGAGGGAAATGAGTGGAAGAGAGAGGGATGTGGGTGGCTTGAGAGGCCAAGGTGTCTCAAGGCATCCATGGGTAGCATAACAGTATGCAAGAGAGGTGTTTTGAGAGTGATCCCCCACCCTCCTTTTATAGCTTTTTTGGGGTTTTATGGTTTTAAGCCCTTGGTCCGTGCTTTAGCCCCTTTTTGGGCTTTTAGCCCCTTTTGCCCTAAATTTAGCTCCTTTTTGGGGTTTTTAAGCCCTTTTCTTCATCCTTAATCCTTTTTGAGGGTGTGGGGGTCTAATGAAGGGTCGTGAATGGGTGTCCTTGAGTGGTGTAGGCCAAGTAGAGTTGAGTGAGGGATTTTTCAGGTTAACATATTTCTCCCTGATGTGTGAGGGTAGGAGCTCATCGTATGGCCGACGAAAATCATAGGATTTGCTGCGTAGAGGTGGTGCTTCTGGGGTTGGGGCATGGTGGCTTTTGGTTTTTGTATTAATATGGTTCCCATCAATGGATGAGATACAAATAATGTGTGACATGTATATGGACGAGGCGAGAATCCCCATGCTCGTGACAATTTCAAAAGAATAATTTGATTTATGCTCTAAAATACAAGAGCCGATTGTATACAACTGATGGTACAATAATGGTTGCCTCAATGTGAGGCTGAATACAATACTAATCTAGTACATTGGACCCGTGGCATTCTCATTGAATGCTATATCTTCATGACTAACGGCTTGCTAGAATTGGGATGGTACATAGCTATATGGACTCGCTGATTGCTGCATCGATCATAAATCTATATAGAAACACTGCTGGGGCTTCTGAACACTGTCTCCAACGCAACCCAAAAATCACAAGGGACATAAACTGTTTAGGTCCCTCAAATAGAATCATCAATGTGCTAGATTCAGGTGACATCTAGGGTCTTCGACCAAGTACTGTGCAGACCAAACCCTGTACGAATCTCAATGATGCGATGATGTAGTTGGAGTCGAGCACGTGAGAAACAACCATCCTAAGAGGCACTAAAGACTCCTCTCAAGTGGTCCAAGGAAATCATCAATGAGGTTAATGAAACTAGGATACAAGGACCTCTGGGTCTATCCTCTGGAATATATGTGTTGTCATCGATAGAGGGAGACCTGCCCCTAGTCAAGGAAATGATGTTTCCTTGATCAGGAGCGCGAGGGAGATAACTGAAAGGTGTGAGACAATCTGCGGAATGACCCACTGAATGGGGGGGGGAGGGGGAGGGAAATATTTGAACAAGGGCAGGGGGAGTATGGTAGACTCAAACTTCCTTTGTTTAGAGTATGATGATAGGGCGAACTAGGCAGCAAATGAAACTTGACTCATGGGAATGGGGTCATAGCTGTAATACCGGGAATGTTACTGCAGATGGGAAATACTTGGAGGAGGTAGACACTTTTGATATTGATGGGATCCAAGGAAGACACATTACAGAGTACTCTGAACAAATGCGACCCAAAGGGGGAATGCTGCCAAACTGTTTTCTGTGGGGTGGTGTCTAGGGACACCGTTATGGTACGATCTCATGGATTTTTGGAGAGCCCGAGAAAGTAAATGCTTGATGGTGCTTTCAATTTTAGAGAGTCTAGAAGCACGGAGAAGACTCCAGTGGGGGCTCTTTTTCGTTGGTAGTCTCTTGTGCCCGAAAAAAGATAAAAGTATACATAGGAGAGCTCGCCCATCCTATAGGGGATGAGAGACTTCTTTACTATTGGTATTCCAATCAGGCCAGAAAAGGTTAAACCTATACTGACTGGACGGTCATTCAGATACTTTTACGAGCATGAAAAAAATGAAGTTTGCTCAGCAATCATTTCTTGATGAGAAGGCTGGAAAAGAGCTTAACAACAACCCATGGTGAGCTTTTTCGTAAAGTGTGGCCCCTCTGCTTGAGAAAGCATAAAAGTATGCAGAGGGAAAATGGTTTTGGCTTGAATACACCAAGGTGGTCCTTTTCATTTAAAGGTCTACATGGTCCACAAAAGGAGATAAATGAGACGATGTAGATGCCATTTCCTATACTTTAGTGAGCGAGAAAGGAAGCAGTTGTGCTTGGCTATCTTTTCATTGTTTTAAGGAGTCAGAAAAGAGCTTAAATGAAACTCCAGTATGGTCAACTAATTGCGGTGGCACAGGCGGTGTGCCATGTCCGGACTGTGTACAGTGGTCCAAAGGTCATCCGTGCAGTATGGACGGAGCAGAAGGCTCTCAAACATACCAATACATGCGCGGGATAGATCATGGTAGAGGATCGCTAGTTAGTGTGGAAGAGGCATGCAAACCGAGATGGCTCTCAGACAGAGGTCAGGAGAGCGTGTGTGTGTGTTACGGTGGATAGAATTGACTACATGTGATGTGAGTGCAAGGATGGGGGTATTTCTATGCCAAATACATGTAAGAGAAATAAATCGTTTTGTGGATAATGGTTTAGAGGTCCGCGTAAGGTGCAGTGGATAGAAAAGACAACTATGTGTTAAAATACAAAAAAAAACTAAAAACATGGTAACCCTTAATGGGTGGTGGCCCAAGAACCCGCATGAGTAGTGGTAGGAGAGAGTGATACAAGTACAGGTCCATAGATACTAGCATCGCCATGATTTGGCTCGTAAATCGAGGTAGCTTCCGAGAAACGGTCCCAAAATTTATTTGTTAAACATGAGACGATGTTCCCATAAGGAGGTGTAAATTTGAGCCCAGAGGTGTGAGAGGTGTCTTGAACTAGTTCCGGGTGACTTTGAATTGGCAGCTAATGGTGCTACCCCTAACTTGTGGTGAAAAAAAAATGTTGAAAAACAAGAAAGGGAAAAAACTAAGCTATAAGGGACTCATAGTGGTTATATCGGGCATAGAATCTCTTGAGGTGGAGCTTTTTGTGCGGCTTCTTCAAGAGTCGACCGTCTGAGTCAGCAAAGATGTATGCCCCCTTGCCGAGACGAAGGTCATTGGCAAGGTGGGATGATGAAATTTGGTCTTTTATGGGAATAACCGATTCCACACTATGGTTTAAAGGGAATGGGGTAAAACCGAAGGTAGTCTTACATATATCTCCATCATTGCGTAAGTGGTGCTGGGATAGATCAGGTGGATCTTCCATGACCGACAAGATAGAAAGGAAAATGGTGCTAGAGATCATGTAAATGGTATTGGTTATGGTTTTTGTGGCCTTGCCCCCAGTCTCTGTTGGAGGAAGAGGGGCAGGCCTGGAGACAGAAGGAGGCTTTGATGGACCTAGAGGTAGGTGCAACATCATCTCAATTGGTTGGACATGATTCAACACATCCTGGGGCCTCAGAGGTATGGTAGGTGGTTCAAGGTACCACACAGGATCTACCAGTCTGAAATGCTGTAGATTGAGGGTTTCCAAGGCAGACTTACTCACAATACTGGATGGTAGGAAAAGGAAAAGGAAAAGAACAAGGAAAAGGATCATGTTGATCGGGAATGAATCCCACTGTTTCATTGTTAACAGAGGTTGTGGCTACAGATGAAGCTATGATTGCGAAAACAATGGAATAGACAGGTCTGATGGACTGTTGGTGATGGTGGAGACAAGAGGGTCGGTACAACTGGACAGCATGTAAATGGAGATGGTGTCTAAAGAAGGAGGTGGGGGGTGAAATTCTTCAATCAGAGTGACCTCTGATTCAAGGGAATGTTGTCAAAGGTCAGCTAAAGCCATTCGAAACTCAGGCAAGTCTTGACAGTTGTGATAATAGTGTCCATAAATTCCGCAAAGGGTGCAAGCATGGTTTGTTCTCAATGCCTTGTTTCTCACTATTGGCGCGGTTGGGAGTTCAACCACGGGGATGTTTTCATTTGTATCCATGGCATCCAAATGCACATGGATCATGTGGATTTTAGGCCAATTCTGAGTTGGATGGCCATGTTGCTCGTAGACGATGCAAGGCGGGATTTGTCGCGGCTCTGTGGTATCTTTCGCATTCTTTCCCTTGGCCCTTTTTGGGTGGGGCGGTGCCGGTGCGGTAGTTGTATTTTGTGAGCTGAGTGGAGGGTAAGACTCGACTGCAATGTGTTGCACCAAGGTTAAAACAACTTGGGGCATTGGTGGTTGAGCTAGTGGATCAAGATACCACACTGGAATTCCCAATGTAAAGTTGGGCAAGTTGAGGGTGGCCATTACTGGCTTGCTCATGACACCAGGCAGGGGAAAGAGGAAGGGAATCATATGGACTAGAGATGAGCCTAGATAACTCCCTGATGGTTGCATGTGGGGATGCAGTTGTGGCTGCGATTGCTCGAAATGCTGCTGCTGTGGGTGATGTTGTAGCTGCTGCTGGTGTTGCGGCTACAGACGATGTTGTGGTTGTGGTTGGGGCTGCGACTGCGGTTGTTGTTTGGATTCAACGGTGCTGGATGAGACCATGTACAAGTCTGCAGTCTCATTTTGTGTCAGTGGTAGTGACACTGAGGGGAAAGGAGCCGTCATGGTGGGATCGGAAAAGAACCCAAGGCCCACATTCAACAATGGGTAGGATGGTGTGTTGTCAACCATAGTGTTGATTGCAGGGATGACATTAGCATGTGTAGTCATCTGTTGTGGCTCAATAGTGGTGATGGTAGGGATAACGTTGGTGGGTGCCGTTAACCCTTGCAGATCATGATAAGTGAGTTGATTGATCGTCATAATCTTCCCTTCATGGGGGAACATCATGAGACGAAAGACAGTTGATGTACCCGCTCTCATGGCATACATATAACTTCTTCTGAGGAGAAGGTTATAGTCCAGTTGAGCATTGATGACCTCTATGTTGATCAACACTGTCTTCCCGGCTAATGTGATGGGGACATGGGGGAGGATTCCTTTGGATTTAGTGCAATGGCCATCATAAGCCCGCAGAGTTGTGGAGGATGGTTGCAGAATTGGTGATCCCAGTTTCTGCCAAACCAGGGTAGACATAACACACGTAGATGCCCCCTCATCTACTATGCATCGGTGCATAACCAAGTTCCAAATAGATACCGATATTTGGAAGGAGATGGTCGATAGCATGCGTGGTTCTCCATTCTTCATGTCGAACGTGATCAACTTGGATTTGGAGGGGTCTACGACCCCAAGGGAGGCTAGTAACACTTTTCGTAGCGTTGGGCATGTTTTGAGTACCTGTAGAGTGGACATGGCCATTGGTGTTTGGGCCAAATCATTCACAAAGCTATAGCTGACAGCAGCTCTAGTTATGGCTTTGTTGGCCACTTGGCGTATGGGGGGCCAGGGGAAAGGGGGTAATTGAAGAGGTGCATTGACTGAGCAGGGCGTAGATGCTGCTGATGTGTCAGCAGGTTTGGTGGTGGTACCATACTGATTTTGTCTAGTTTGTAAGTTGACCTCTTCAGTTGTCATGGCTAGCAGGTGGTGAACCCCTATTTCTACAGTGGGAGGTGCCCCCGGAGCGTTGGGATTGGGTTGGGGAGGGGGTGCGATTTCCACCAATCCTTCGACTGGTAGTGGGTTTTGAAGCACCATAGGAGGAGGTCCTTGTGGTGCTGGGTTTGGTTGGGCTTGATTTGCAGCGTTGGCAGCCTATTGAACTTCGTTCTGAATGGCCTGCTTAGCTTGACCCATGATGGGACACTCAAATGTGTAGTGACCATGAACATCACATAGTGTGCACGATTGGTTTGTGCGCAATGGGGCATTGCGTCTTGGTGCATTTGGTCATGGGGGGTTTTGAGTTGGCCAGTTTGCCATGACATTATTGGGAGGGTTCAGTTGTTGACCGCCTCCCTGCAGTTGGTTGTTTCCTTGGTTCCGGGGTCTATTATTTCTAGCTTGCCCTTGTTGATTATTGGGGGCAGGCTGGTTGGGATAGTTTTGTTGTGTGAACACTTGTCCCAACAGAGCGGGGGCGGGGGCTTGAACTGCTTGCACTGGCGGTGCATAGTATATTTGAGTGGGAGGCGGTGCCACAAATATGGGCATTTTCCCTGCATACTACTGTGTAGGCAAATCCATGGCGTGAGCCTACTGTGGTGGCGTAGGTTGTGCATAGGCAGTTGTTGATCCGAACTGGGACATCATTCTAGTGTAGTTCAGAGCTTGGTTTTGGTAAGCAACGTTAGCAGTGTTGCTTGGTTGTGATGGAACTACAGGTGGTGTTGGTCAGTGTTGTGGTTGTTGGGAGACTAATCCTATGATGCCATCTGTAGCATGGGATGCCCTCGATGCGTCACGGTAAGAGGTGCCTGCGCAGGTAGCGTCTGGGATGACAGTGTACAGGTATCCAAACTGAGCATAGATTAGGTCAAACTGTTGGGCTTTCAGTATGGCCTCTTCTATGGATTGAGGAAGTTTGGATGTGACGTCCTTTGCTATGGGTGGGAGCAAGGTCTTGAGGAACCAATCCAAGAAGATCCTGTCGTCAATTTGGATTTTACATAAGCTACGGTGTTGCCGCCACTCATGGATGTGGTCAATTATATGAGTGGCGGTGTTCTAACAACAGGATAGTAGGATCTCCACCCCCTCATCATATCTGATGGGGAGTTGGAAATACTGTAGGAACATGAAAGATAGGGAGTTGATATTAGGGTACTTGGCTTGTGGCAACTCAATGTACCATTTAGCCACAACACCTGTAAGGGTGCATTGGAATAGCCTCAGCCTGATGGAATTGTCTACGATGTTGTTGGACGAGCACCATAAATGGAATGTCATAATGTAGTTTTTGGGACATTCCCTTGCCTTGCCTTCAAACTTGGGGATGTCTGATGGAAACTTAGTTGGTATTGGAGGCCAAAACGCTTGATGGCGAATGGGGTCATTTGTCAATCGAGACAAATCAGGCAAGTTAAGATGAGCCATGAAAGGCACATTAGACCCCAGGTTGATGTGAGATGGGGAAGGGATGGTGGTGGGGTTGGTAGGTGCATAATGTTCCTGCACAATTGGGGGTATTGGTTGTGCCATTGTAGATGGGCCAATGCCCCCAATTGTGGTTGGAGGAACAGTGTGGGTGGAGGGGGCATTTCCCCCATGTATGATAGTAGGGGCAATGTAAGTGGATGGTCCATTGCTCCCTTGTGTGGCAGGAGGGGCAGTGTGTGTGGAAGGGCCACTACCCTCATGTGTTGCAAGTGGGCCGGCTTGGCTGGTCACTATGGGTGGTAGCAGTTGACTAATGACAATTTGCATGAGTGTGCTTGGGCCACCTGCAGGGTTGTTGGTGACCGGTTGTGGTGTGGACATGGGTCCACTTGATATGGTTATGCTGGAAAATGGATCCGAATTTGCACCAGCCATGGGGATTGATGGTGTAGTATGGAGGTCTGGTTCAGATTGGTATGGGTCTGAATTTGAATCAGAGGCTGTGTGGCCTTTTGATGGTGTGTGAGGTCATTGAGAATGGTTTCAACGGTGTCAGTTTAATGTCCCGAATGGTGGTGGTTCACCTCTTAGGCGTGAGGAAGAGTGTGGAGGATCAATTGTGTTAGATTTTATGTATGAAACTGGTGGGAATGATGTTTGGACCCCAGTTTCAGTGGCTTCCTACTGGCTGTAGGTGGTCACTCGACCACCAAGACTGCCAAAAGATAGCGCTTGGATTTTTCCTCATAGGCATTTCTCCTCAATCGGTGGGGGTCGTTGCCCATTTTGCTTGGCAATTCTTCTCAGTGACCAGCTACTTTGGGGTTCTCGTGGTACTCCTCACAATGAGTTTCTGGGCAGAGCCCAAGTACTTCCCACGATTGAAGCAGTCAGGGACTTATGTCCTCAAAGACTGCAAATTGTTTGAACTTAGTGTAAATTGATAAATTTTAAGGCTCTCTCAACATCATGAACTAAGTTTGGTTGATTACTTGGTATGGCGTATTTGTTTTTCTATCTTTCTAGTATTTGGTAGTTGCAAATGGTTTATGAATTCATCATATTGTGGTATATTTCATGTCATTATGGATGCAAGCATTGAGTAATCAGAAATTTGTAAATAGATACATTTTTAACCCTGAATGTTGATGGCCTAACTAGATGACTACCTTACACTGATATTCCTCTTTAACCAAGAGAAGGTGTTGGGCTCTCAACATAATGGGACTAAGCCCATCTGTAGATCCACAGGTCACCTTCTGGATGCAAGGTTGGTCAATAGGGAGGATGCTTAGCGCCATGAGAAGCCCTCCTTCTCTACCCCCTCTACCTTCTAGGTCATCCATTTTAATGGTTTTAGAACAATATTTAATGAAGGGCATAGGACTATATGAGCTTTCCCTTCATCATATCCCAGAATACCCCAGAAGGTGATGACTAGGTATAGGAGGAAGGGTAAGCAAGACTGTTAATTTTATTGTCAATTTTAGTTAAACTATATTCATTAACCCATTGAGTATTTAACTTACACTTTGTTATGTAAATGAAATTGCAATAAAATGAAACAGAAATAGAAAGGAAATGGTTTAGATGGACAGAGGTAGCTGAGCCACACTGACAGTCTCGATAAAAGCAAACAGTGAAGCCCAAAAATGGGTTGCACACCTGTAAAAGTCCTGTTTTTTCGAAGTGGATTATGATCAAACCGTGAGTAATTACCTCAAACGGTTGAAAAACCACTTCGGAAATGGGCCCTTTTACTGCTAATGTTAGGTAGATTCACAAATGGATCAACTATTTGGGAAGAAAATGAGCCCAAACATAAGTGAATTTTCAGAAATTCGGTTCGGTCGTTTTTGCATAGTTGAGTGATTTGCAAATCATAGAATGGCCAACAGTAACTGGTACTATGGCCAAATGGGTTTGGATTTTCCTTGAGGAGGCTCAACAATAACTAAAAATGTAAATAAACAGAAATCTAAGCTACATTTAACAGAAAAATTAACCTAGGGAAAAAAACTAAAAAGAAACTAAAACTTTGAAAACTAACCTAAGGATCTTGTGGGATCGACCTCGTATGGTCACCAGTTCTGTAGCAGGGATTTCTCCTTTATACAGGGTTAGGAATGGATCCCTTCTATCTATAGGATAGAAGGGTAGGTTCCTGCGTGTTAAAAAATCATAAAGAAATCTAGATAAATAGAAAGCAAAGACAGAAAGAAAATAATGGCCGTGAGCCCCTCTACAAACACTGTTAGGGCTTTGCCTTGGAAACCTGCAAACAATCTATTAAGCAAAAACAAACCTACAAAACATGTTAATAAACAAACCTGCAAATAAACAAGGGTTAGAAAACAACTAAACTATAAAAATGCATGAAAAACAACAAGATTATACCTCCTTTGGTGAAATGGGCCACCATGCCCTGGCTGGAAGGAAGCACCTCCCTATCTCACTCAACAATGGAAGAGGAGCTATGGCTCAATGAGGGAAATGAGTGGAAGAGAGAGGGATGTGGGTGGCTTGAGAGGCCAAGGTGTCTCAAGGCATCCATGGGCAGCATACCAGTATGCAAGAGAGGTGTTTTGAGAGTGACCCCCCACCCTCCTTTTATAGCTTTTTTGGGGTTTTAGGGTTTTAAGCCCTTGGTCCAGGATTTAGCCCATTTTTTGGGATTTTATCCCTTTCTACCCTAAATATAGCTCCTTTTTGGAGTTTTTAAGCCCTTTTATTAATCCTTAAGCCTTTTTTAGGGTGTGGGGGTCTAATGGAGGGTCGTGAATGGGTGTCCTTGGGTGGTGTAGGCCATGTAGAACTAAGTGAGGGATTTTTCGGGTTAACAATACCTATCCTCCCATGCCTTTAAATAGTATCTCATCCCCCATGGGACAAAAGGAGGAACAATTGTGTTGCATACCCAAACTCTGTCAAAATCATTCTTGAGCCTTTGGAGGCAAGGTGAAGTTAGAGGCAAGGAGCCATTGGAAGGAACTCTCAACACCAAGGCATGAAGGTTGTAGTCTCTACAATCATTGATCTATTTCCCATATTTACTGTTTCATTTGTATGTATTGCTTGATTCCTTGGTCACAAGCATAGATCTAGTTGATTATATTGTATTCTATCATCTTTCTCTTATTGTTTTCCATCTTTTACAAGTTCTTCTGCGAGGATAGTGAGGAGAACCTTTGAGAGAAGCATCATGGAATTCCATTCAAGTGATTAACCTGATCTAGGGAGAGTCAAGCATTCCATGTTTATGTTTTGTTCTAGATTTGAACCAGTCAAACTAGGGAACCAACTCTTGTCTGTAGGAGGTGTGTATTTCCAGCTAACAAAAGTGGCGACTCCACTGGGGATCTAATTCAAATTTTGGATCATTGGTAAGTTGAAACCTCCACCTTCATTTTCAATTTCTAGATCTACTTTTCCATGCATAGATCTATAGATTTGCTTTGAATTTGATTGTTTTGCCTCTGTTTGCCTTTGGATCTTCATATTTTTGGTTCACTAGGTTTTTTGGTGATTGTTTGGGTTCATTTTTCAGTCTGTAACTTCCTTTTCTATTGCTTTTTTTATTTTTTCAAATCATCATCTTGGGAATCGCTCTTGAGCTGTGTTATAAGTGCAGTTCTGGAGCTGTCACCACTCTTCCTTTGTGTTAAAGAAGCGGTGCCACCACAATTTCTCTATGTACAATAAGCAGTGCTGGACCTAGTAATGCCCTGGTGTGAACCTACAGTAAGCGGTGCCACTGCTCTATTCATGTGTGCAAGAAGCGATGCTTAGGTTGGTAACACCCTGTTCAACACCTGTAGAAGCGGTGCCAGGTATTCTTCTTAGCCCTGTTTGGTATTTGATTCTTAAATGATTATTTTGGTATCTAAGATGCATGCTTCAGATTGTTACAGTTGTTTTTTGAACTCTGCAATTCATTTTTGAACATAAAACTCAATCAAAAATAAAAAAATTCCCCCTCAGACCCTCCTTGAGCGTGTATGAATCCATAGTTATTCTCAAGAATTTTGATTGATGTTGGTATTTTCAAGCTTCATAGTTGGCTTTGAATAGAACTTGGTTTTGTTAGATCTCTGATTTTTGTCTGCCTTGATAGAAGAAGAAAAGATTTATTTCAGTTTATCTTTAGTTGTTATACATGATTTTTGTATTTTTTTCCTTTTTTAATAAATTTGTGGAAAAATGTATATGAAAGTTATTGTATTACTTTGTGATTAGCTCATTCTCACTTTAGTTGAAAAATATGAACACTTTTGTATAAAGTTGTAACAATCTTTTCTTGCTTTTCATTAGAGGTCTCACTTCTTTTTCAGTTCAAAAGAGAATATTTTTTTTGCTTAACTTAGGAAAGGACCATATAAACCAATGTATTTTATTTTTATATGGGATTTATTCTATGTTTCAAATAAATTGAACCTCTCTCTCCCTCTCTTAGGTAGAATTTCATTGAAGAGGAAAACTTGCATTATCATATAGATCAGTGTGCATCCTCTTTAATTTCAATTTTTCACTCCATGGTTCCACCTAAATGCACAAGATAAAATTAAGCACTAGCTTAGGTTTAAAATTTTTAGCAACTTGTGTGATAGGTCTCTAGAAGTGTTCGGGCGTCATTAAACATAGGAGATGTCATTATTTTTCCGCACTACAACTCGGGACTCATGCGGTTCTTCCATGTACCATCAGTATATCGAACAGCCTTTCACGTACCATTTAGGTATATAGAAAGGTACTTCACGTACTTGATTGTATATAGGAATGCCCCTTGTGAATGGTTGTGCATTAGACAACACTGCTATCGATTTGAGCTCCCACGTACCTTGCGTATATCAGGAGACCCCACTAGGATACCCTATCCAAACCGAGTTAACCTTTTGGTCGTCTTGGATTTAAGGGTGAAGCTTGTAAAGTCTTGATAATCCTGGTGAGAAAACTGACCTTTAATCCACTCCTCTCACATATTTTGCTTGCTTATTTAGTTTGAGTAGTGATTGTTGTCTGTACAGTTAGTATTTTTTAGAAGAGAGAGATAATTTTGTTACATAGTTATGGCTTCACCTTCTGAGACTACCAACCAAGAGACTCCTTTACCAAGGATGTATTTTGTGTTCCCTCCATATGGGGATGTTGGTACTCCTCTCATTGCTATGTTAAGCCTTCCTGGATTGACTATTGGATTACCTATTTGGTTCTTCTCCAGTCCAGTTATCCCATGTACACTATTTTCTTCTGATCGTAATCCTTCATTGCAAGAGAATCAACCTCATATTGATCCCTCTCCTTCTTCACCAGATGTGTCTTCTCCTATTTCTACCTCTTCGCCTGTTGAAAGTTGTAGAACTAGTAGTCAGGTGGATAAGAAGAAGAAGAAAAGGAAGATTAAGAAGAAGAAAAACAAACAAACAACCAAGTCTCAACCAATCACTCCTCCCAGTGCATAGAGTGTTGATCTGTACACCCAAAGACCGCGTAAACCCAAATTCCCTTGTAGTCTTTGCAAGGGTGATCACCTTCTGAAAGATTGTCATGGTCTGTCCCTAGTTTTAGAAGAGTGGTATAAGGTTTCCTGGAAACTGATGTCATCAGCCTCTGGTCATCATACTGATGATCCCCGCTCAACCGATGCTTATGTGGTTAAGAGTCGGAAGTGTAAAGTCAGAAATCCTTGCTTGCTTTGTAAGGATATGCACTTTACTTACCTTTTTCCTTACATGGATGAAGCTTATAAGTTGTTGGAAGATATTACTATTTCTCATCAACGGCTTCCAACAGGTTATCGTAAGTTGTCTCTTGAGCCCCCATTGGTTGATAAAGTGGTCGATCTAGTTCTAAACTCGGTCAATCCCACTCTTTCATTGAAGAGTGAAATTGAAGTGGTCAATCCAAGTCCATCATTAGTTGATCCCACTCTTCCTTTGAAGGGTGAAGTTAAAGTGGTTGATTCAGTTTCATCTGTGGTCAATCCCACTTTTCCTTTTAAGAGTGAAGTTAAAGTGGTCAATTTATATTTATTTGCAGTCAATCCCACTCTTCCTTCCAAGAGTGAATTCCAAGTGGTTAATCTGGATTCATCCGTGATTGACCCCACTCTTCCTTTGAAGGGTGAATTTAAAGTGGTCGAGTCGACGTCATCTCCACTCGACCCCTCTCTTCCAATTGAGAGTGAAAACCATTCAGCTAAAGTTTTTGTAGTTAGCTCTAATTTTTCTATGCAAGAAGAAGTTTTGTCTCTTTTGACAGAACCCTCTCTAAGTAGTGAGGTTATTTCCTTTGACTAGAGTAACATAACATAATATCGTCTTCATTCAAGTGTTCCTTTCCAAATAGCTGTGTGAGTTGTTGCTAAGAGTATACTTCGCACTATCATGGACAAAGGGGTTTCTGTTAGCATTCTATCCTCTACAGCTTGGAAAGACATAGGTTCTCCTCTACTTGTGCCAGCTACCGATCAGATATTGGCTTTTAATCAAAGATCTACAGTGCCTTTAGGGATCCTTCCTTAGTTGCTTATTACTTTGGAAGGAAAAATTGTCTGCATTGATGTTATGGTAGTCCAAGGTCCTTTAGATTTCAATCTACTCCTTGGACGTGATTATGTTTATGCCATGAAAGCTGTAGTGTCCACACCCTTTCGAGTGATGTATATTCCCCATGATGGGAAGATTGTGACCGTTGATAATTTTTCCTTGGTTAAACCCGATTATCATGTGACTCCTAGTCATTAGACTTCCCTGAATGTCCCGCATGTTCTTGTGGCTCTTTCCCCTTCTAATTAACTTATTCCCATCATAGGTAAAATGGGGGGCATGGATCTAGCCTCTAGAATTCATACTGGAGTTAAGTTGCTAGCTTCTTATATAAGGGGGCAACCCACCAACCTCTGGACATCATGTTGGCTTAGAACTTGTTGTGAGCATAGTTCCCATTCTGTGTCAAGCTCGTTAAAAAATGAAATAGATGCCTTTGAGCAAAGTTCTCATTCTATGTCAAGCTCATTAAAAAATGAAAAGGATCTCCTCAAGCATAGTTTACCTTTTGGTTTCAAGCTTGCATAAAAATGAAATAATTCCTGAGCATAGTTCATTTTCTATGTTAATCTCATTAAAAAATGAAATAGATCTCCTCAAGCATAGTTTACCTTTTGGTTTCAAGCTTGCATAAAAATGAAACCATTCTTGAGCATAGTTCATTTTCTATTTCAAGCTCATTAAAAAATGAAGTAGGTTTCCTTAAGAATATTTTACCTTTTGGTTTCAAGCTTGCATAAAAATGAAACCTTGTTCCAAGCATAGTTACCTTCCATTTTAAGCTTGTGTAAAAATGAAACAGATCCCCTTCCCTTGATTCGAGTCTTCACTTGAACCTTCTTTTCACCTTCCTGATTCTCGTTCTTCCTACCCCCCTAGTGAACATTTTCACATTAGTAACCAGGTTTTTAGATTGGGTATGGAAGAAGAATCATCAAATGAAATGAAGCTTGGGGGCATGTCGAGCCGCTAGCAACCATGCTAGGGGTAAGCTTCACTAGCAATCATGATAGGGGAAAGCTTCCAACCTATGTATATCATGTTAATGGGATTTTCAAAAGCATAGTTTACCCATTTTTTTTGAGCTTACATAAAAATGAAACCAATCTTCGAGCATTCTTTCAACTGATCTTCGATCTTGTTAAAAACATTAAGATGGTGTTGAGCTTACTTTTCATTTTTCGTGCTCTAGTTAAAACATGAAATTTGGTTTGAGTATAGTTTATTACTTTTTCATGCTCTAGATTCAAACATGAAAAAGTCTAATAGAGTATTCTTTAAGATCTTTTCATACTCTTAAAATGTGAAAAGATAGTCGAGTACTTGTATTCTTTATACTCGTAAAAGTATTTGAAGAGTCATCTCTCCGACGGTAGGTTATCTCCTTTTCGGTTCGGATAGACTATTTACGAAAAAGGAACACTTCAGCCAATCATGACTGGAAGAGTTCTCTAAGGTATTTTTTAATACTTTTTCGAGCCTTAGGGACTAAATCATACAAAAAGGACCCTTTGGATTTTTCTTTAGTTTGTTCAGACTCTCTAAGCATGAACTACACCGAATTTTCTTTCGTTGGACTCGTTAAACTAAACATTGAAAGACATTTTTTTGGCAACAAACCCCTCCTTTCTCAGGTTCATGAAATATATGGGAATGGACTTATCTTTGGATGAGCTAAAATGAGTGTTTGTTACCCTCTTTGAACTCGTAAAAATGAAAAGAGGCACTCATCAATCATGATGGGGAAATTAAGGGAAAGGGAAAACATTTTTCAATAGTGGCAATTGTTAGTCACCTTTGAACATGGCACTTGTCTGAATTTCATTCAGTCAATTGGGTATTCAGCTTGTTTTCAAGTCGATCCACTTTTATGAGTCATGCCACTCCTTTGAGTCTCTCAAAGATTGCATTGTCCGTTGTCGCATTGTGTTCTGCCTCGTCAAGTCAATGCTGCCAAGTCTTTAGTCGTGTTGTCTTATGTTCAAAAGGGAAACTGTTTTGAGAGTTTACACTTGCAGTCAAAACAAATTTTTTGAATCAGTTACTTTTGAGTCAGTCCTATGGTTACATTAGCTATGAAATTCCATAACTTTGATCCAAGTTTCATGTCATCGATGTGGGATTCATCATGGCCCTCCTTTGATGGGACTATTCCTGTCGACGTCAACTCATCATTTGGGAATTAGTCTTAGAAACAAGTTTAGTACCTTGAGATCTGTATTCCTTAATGACAGATTCTCTCGCTTTTGACATGGGTTCACATCATTGACCTTTGATCGAAAGACTCTGCTGGGTGTTCGACACCAAGACCTCTATTCACACTCAGTAGATTGTACTAGAGTACCTTGGGAATCACTGACATTAATGGTGATCTCCCTCACACTTGTTAACGGTTCACATCATTGACGTGTAATCAAGTGGTTTCTACCATGTTCGACTTCAGATCATTGTAATCACATGGATAGAATCGTACTTTGTGGATGATGAGACAAAGGCCCTGGGTATTTGTTAAGCGTTCATTGCTTTCCCCAGGTTGCAATGGAGTATTTGTATGAGTCCTAGCATGGATACACATTTGTATGTTTGTGGTTGTGCTCAAATTTATGTCTGTATGACATAGATCTACATTGTATGTCTAGTAGCTATGTCCAAATTTGAATCTTCTTTGCATGCATCTACACTTTATTTTAATAGCCATGAATTTTTTGTATCTCACATGGATCTACGTTGTATTGGTCGGCAGCCATGTTGTGAGTCATTTGGGACATGTATCAAAGTTTGCTGTAGACAGTTGGTGATGTTTGAGAAGTTTCAACCTTTGGACCTTTGCCTTGACACTATACCTTGTTCTTTCAAAGTATATTGCCTATCATTTCCCTCTAGCCATTATACTTTGGGGGGCATCTCTGTTATACTGAAATCTCATCACCCTCATTTTATGAGATAGGTATCCCCTTGACTGCTCCAATCCGTTAGAATTTCCCTAGAGAAATGAAGGAATAAATTAACCCCTTGCAATTTTTCCCTCTTTTGAGCTGGTAACGCTCTTTCCCCATTGACCAAAAGCATTACCCAAGAAGCAAAGAGCCAGCACCGATCCTAATACATGAGAAAAGAGAGGTTCCACTGCTCTTTCCCTTAGTTCCAAAAGTGGTGCCCCCTTATCACTGCATGTTTTCTTCTTTGGAAAAGCAGTGCTTGAATTTTGAAGGCAAAAAGAGAAGCTTCGAGAGGATTCTCGAAGCTTGCCTATGTGGAGCCTCATCCCTATGGTTTAGGACCAGTTGAAACTCAATATCCTCTCTTCTAGGATCTAATCTCCACCTCACCCATGAGATCCTCAACCATACCTATCCTCCCATGCCTTTAAATACTAGCTCATCCCCCATGGGACAAAAGGAGGAAGAATTGTGTTGCATACCCAAACTCTGTCAAAATCATTCTTAAGCCTTTGGAGGCAAGGTGAAGTTAGAGGCAAGGAGCCATTGGAAGGAACTCTCAACACTAAGGCATGAAGGTTGTAGTCTCTCCAATCATTGATTAATAAAGAATGTCTTTTCTTTCCCATATTTATTGTTTCATTTGTATGTATTGCTTGATTCCTTGGTCACAAGCATAGATCTAGTTGATTATATTGTATTATATCATGTTTCTCTTGTTGTTTTCCATATTTTATAGGTTCTTCTGAAAGGATAGTGAGGACAACCTTTGAGAGAAGCATCATGGCATTCCATTCAAGTGATTAACCAGATCTAGGGAGAGTCTAGCATTCCGTGTTTATGTTTTGTTCTAGATCTGAACCATTCAGACTAGGGAACCAACTCTTGTCCACAGGAGGTGTGTATTTCCGACTAACACTAGCTTAGTGCCATGAATCTCCACGTATCACTTCTTAATGATGAAGTAAATATTGAACAAAAAGTGATCAAGGCACTTTCTCCAAAAAGATCCTTGATAAATGTGCTTGTTCTCCTACTATAACAACTCACTCTATTGAGGGTCGATTGAATCTCAGAGTTGCTTGCACCCTGTCATGAGCTCCTACCCCTTATCGAGCTACCATAACTCTAGAATATACTAAAACATGAAACAAAGTAGAAATATGAAAGTGAAATATGCTTGAGATTGAACAGTGATGGTGGAAGTATATGCATGCTAAGAAGGGCCGATGAATTTAGAAATTGGAATAATGATTTAAACAATTGTTTATAGTTTAAAACCACTCCAATTTCAAACTTTCAACTTTCATAATCACATTTCAAAAATCCAATAACCATTTGATTAACCATATTTCCAAATTCACTTTCATAATAACATTTCCAAATTCCAATAGTCATTTGATTAACCACAATTCTAAATCCAAATTCCCTAATTCTAATCACTCACTTGAATTACTTATAAACTAGTGCAAAAAATGACGAATTAATTCTAACTATAATTTATGATCTTCTGTTGCACAATTTAATTATGGATTATGTGATTTCATTCACTATTAATAAATTATTTATTCTCCTTATACACATAAATTGGTTGGGATTTGAGAAGGAATAGCTATCAAGTTGCGTTAAGCAGTTGAATCTTGTTGTTAGTTGATTTCAACAGTGATACACGACCATAATTAATGTGTTTATTTAGCACCATGCTACCAGCTTACCACAGGTGATTTTAAATTAATGTTTTATTTGCTACCAGGCTACCAACTTACAAGAGGCGATTACTAGTTAATCCTTGGTGCTTAGGCATGCAATGTGTGTCACACATGATTACTAGTTATAACCTTGTGCAAAGAGTGGAAAGATATAGATTGTTGGAATTTCTAGACCACATTCGTTAATATAATAGAGTTTCTCCATCAAATTTAACCTCAGAGAAAGAACTATCAAATCACCTTATTTTGGGTTTTCTCATCCAAATCCCTTCATATTGGACAACGTTTCTAACCAAAAACTACAACATATATCTATACCAAATTAAGAGTATGTACCTATGATTCCCATGTGTCACACACTCTCTTCTTAGAGTTTGGAAATATTGTTGTACCATTCTCCTCCGTTAATATCTTGTTGTATAGTCTCATTTATTTCTTGTGCGAGCCTCCAGGATCTGGGACTAGCCATTGTTAATGAAATCAGGAATCCATGGATAGTAGCATAACCACATCACATTGTATCACAAATCTCAACAAACAAGTGATAATTGTTGCATACAATGAACTAGACATGGCTTTGGAAAACATGGTTTTGTAGGATTTGAACCCTGAACGAAGATAAGGTCATGGAGCAAAGATTCCAAGGATTGCACAATATCTTGATGGCCTCTCGCCTACAGTGATGATGGAAATTCCCATGTGTAAATTCAATAAAATGGATGATATTCTCAAATGAAGAGTAATAATGAAAATGCAGCCATCTGATGATCCTAGGAAATGGGAATTTAAATATTCTTCCAAAATGCATACATGCTAAAAATAAAAATTTAAGTATTTGATCATACCGATCATGTTATTCATAATAACCTACATATGTGTAGTTAATACTAGTGTCATTGTACATGTACTGGGAGATACAAAGCATATAATTAAATTTTTAATAAATGTATAAACTCAATACAAACCATTTCCAACTCATATCATAACAAAAAAATTTGCAATTGCTAAATTCCATAAGTGGCATTAGCAAGGACTATTATAATACTAAAACAAATTAATAAACATTAATTTTTTTTCTTTTCAAGAATTGATATTTGAAAAAAATACATCTATCTCCCTCCAATATTCCATCCATATCTTGTGTATTGTCTCGTTTGATTAATAATCAAAGGCTTCAATTTGTCGCACAATTTTGTCCAAGTATGAATTTAGATTAATTTAATTGTATTTGGGTCCATAAATTATCTAGGATAGTGAAAGTTAAGTTGTGTGTTTTGTATTTGTTCTCAGTTAATTTTGAATGGATTTTCCACAGCTTTTCTATAATCGATGTTGCACTGAGCACCAAGCATCAAGCAACCAAATAAAAGCAACTATGTGTAACATGGAACTGATATTTAAACTTAATTTTAAATGTTTTAAAGTTTTGTCAAGATTTATATTTTGATAAATAATTTTAATGGAATGGGTGGCAACTAGGTTTGGCTTCTTCTTTGTTTCTTCTTAATCATCCATTTTTCACCATCTAAAAATTTGATCGGTGAAAATTGGAGCAACCCTTCAATTGCAAAGTTACAAAATAATGGTGAATTTGATTATTGAAGGGCTTGATGTGAAATTAAGTTTTTTTTGCATGGAAAAACATTTTGTGCCCTTCTCTGAAGGGTAAAATGGGTCCTGAAGGGAATTGAAGGCTTCAAATTTGAATCCTGGTCAGGATTCAACCTTCCTGAGCAAAAGATCCATCGATTGGACTGCTGGTCCCATTCTCAACATGTCACGAGTCGGAAGTCATTACTAGCACCCAACTAATTGCCACTTGGGCCACCGATTCTTTCTTCATCACATTGGAAGTTGGCACATCAACACCACACAAAAACTCTCCACCCATTTCATGCCGATTTTGATGTTGACAATCACCACCTATTCAATACTTAGTCAATTTTTCAATCTATCCTTGTGCATTGTCTCGACTGTTTGGAAAAGTAAGTTCTAGAACAATGTCCTTTACTTAAACTATGTTGACCAATGAAACATGTCCATGCTACCTCTAAACCATTACAATAATTGAATATGGTGACATGCAAGCTTCTGCCACCCTTGTTATGACTCTATAGGACTCATAGAACTTATGCAAGTGAAACTAATCATGTTCAATAAACAAGTATGCCATCTATATATTAGTGCAATTCATGCATAAACAATTTATTCAAAGCAGTCACAACCATAGGAAAACCACACAGAAAGGTAAATTCATTTCCATCTATGAACTCATTTCATTGAACAATTCAAGCTATTTCCCTCAGTTAATTCATCATGCATGAGTAAGCGTTCATCACATAAAGAAATTGAACATTCATAACAATAAATTATATAATTTATGCACAACATAAATACTTATCTTTCAGATGAATTGTTCAAGAAAGTGGCTACGTGAGTGCAATGTTCCACCAAACCCTAGGTCTCTGTCTAGCCTATATTATTTCAACTGAGAGACCACCCTCGAGTTGGGTTATGATATACACTAGGAAATAACTAAATAGGTTCACTCAGCCACAAACACAATTATTCATGCTAAGTCAGTATCTTATTGGGTTTATCAAGCATATAGGAGGCTAGGGGAGGTGAATTCTAAGTCAGTGAGCTCAAGCATAGAGCTACAGGCATATCAAATAGTTCATACATATTTGGTACCCACAATACCTGCCACACCCNTTATTGGGTTTATCAAGCATATAGGAGGCTAGGGGAGGTGAATTCTAAGTCAGTGAGCTCAAGCATAGAGCTACAGGCATATCAAATAGTTCATACATATTTGGTCCCCACAATCCCTGCCACACCCAACACAAGAAAGGTTTCCTTTACTAGTGATCAATCCCTCAAGCACCCCTTCCCTCTAATGCTATTCAGGGTAGGCATAGAAAGGTCCATGCTTCTAACTCTAGATGTTTTCAACTTCACTTGGTTCATCAAGCCATTAATCCCAAGATTATCCCTAACTTCCAATTCCTCTCACCCTACAATTCCAAACCATGATGGGCTTAGTTTCACAACTCAATTCTTAGGGTTCTCACCCATTACGGGTTCGGCTAGTCTTGCTACTGCAATAATGGTGGTCACTAAGATAAATTGCTGAGGACGCATCCTGAGAATGCATGCTAAGAAAATGCTAATTATCTTGGGTAGAATCTTTCTTCTTAACCCTTATGCACAGAGTTTGAATGGATGTATGTGAATGAATGAGGACATGCTTTTTTCTCACGCAATCCCCTAGATCAAATTTCGATGCATAGGGTTGAATTATTGGCCAATCAATGACTCCCACCTATGTCACATCACATAACCCCTTCACCTCTCTCTAATGGATAACATAGCCCCTCATTCATGTTTCCTCCATATCCAACTTTGAACATTTTATTTGTATTAAGAATATTTACATGTTTTTACATCTTCTATGGCTTACTAGCACATGGATTACAAAACAAAATACAATACTTGTATTTACAAACTGATTACCCACCAAAAGGGCCTTGTCCTTGAAATCCATGCTAGGAATTATACAATACATTTACAAAAAAATTTCATGTTGGCACTTAGGGCAGACTTGGGTTCTATACTTTTATCTTTGCACCAACAAAGAGACCCACAGTGTTGGCCCTTTCGGCAACAACCTACGAACAGGTTGCAGTCTCACCCAAAACAACTATGGGGTGCCGCAGAATTAGGTTTCTGCAGGCAAAAGAGGGATATTACTGTACCTTCATCCTTAACAAAGAATATTTATACAATACAGATCTTCGACATTCACTTAAATAGCTTCGCAGTTTAGATAAAAAGACAGTTACTTGCTTAACCCTTAACTGGGAATTCACAGCGAAGTTAATACTTAACAGTTTATCTTACTTTATCATTCATCTACTTATCAAATGCATAAAATATAACAGCACAAAACAAAAAGGAACCACCACAACACAAGATATACGTGGTTCACCCCCAGTGTAGGGGCTACGTCCACAGAACTGCGTTTATATTCAACTCTTTACAAACAACACAGTTCTGATCTGTGCACTCAGCTACAGATCTCTATGCACTAAGCTGCAGATCCTTTCTTCCAAAACCCTCTGCACACTCAGCTGAAGAATTCATCCATGCACTTAGCTAGGACTTAACCTTCCAAAACCCTCTGCGCACTCAGCTGCAGAGGTTTTCCATGCACTCAGCTGGGACTTAACCTTCCAAAACCCTCTGCGCACTCAACTGCAAAGGTCGTCCATGCACTCAGCTGGGACTTAACCTTAAACCCAAAAATAGGCCTTAGCTTCTTCGCATCAAATTATCATCATACAAAAACCTTTGAAAAAACTCTTTTCTCTTTTACATAAGTGCCTATTTATACAAGTGCACTATTACAATACCATGAGTTTAAACCATGGGTTTAAACCATGGGTTATTTACAAAAAGAGGGGCTTCGACCCAACCCTGAAACCCCTAAGACTATTTTGGACCGCAACTCCGCTTACAAGCTTCGCACCAAAACCGCGGAGTTTCCAAAATTAAGGATCTTCAAGGTCCGCACCCCAACAGGCCCCTAAGACTCACCAGTGTCCCGTCCTGGGGCACTTTGCTGCTTTTCTAGTGGAAGAATCTTGTTGGCAAAGATAGTAAATTGCTTGTTGAGGCTACGCATGATATCTTCGGCTACTTTCTCCTTCTCCACTATCTCCTGTAATGTTGCTGAAGATGCTTCGCTGGCCTTTTCCTATGCGAATGCATCATACTCCTTTAAGACTTTGAGCTGGTTGTCTGCAACAGTGCTCAACTCCAAGGCCTAGTTAATGAGGGGCTACACGAAGTTCACCAACAATGTTTCTTTCCTTCTACACGACTCAATTTCTTGTTGCAGCTCATTGCTATGCTTCACCTTAAGCATCTTCTGCATAGGGGGAAATGTCTTGATTTCTGCTTTGACTACATCCAGCTCTGTCTGTTGCTGCTTGATGGTTTCTTGCAGCTTTTCCACTTTTGGGTTGTCTTGTAAGTTTTCCCAGGCCTCGACACTTTAATATAGGAGCTTTGAGGCACTACTTAAAAGATCTGAGATCTTTGTTGATGAGGCCTGAATATCTCTGCAACACTGTGTTGCAGCTGCAACAATTTCCCAAAATTCCAAAAAAATTTAGGACCCTCCTTTTGCTTTGGTTAGCTTGAATTTATGCTTTGATTTGGTCAGGGAACTTTCAGAAAGAGTTTCTCATGCTGAATTGGTTTGCCACCTATTTACGTCTCCCTCTAACGCTGGAAATTTTCCCTTTTTTTATCAAGCCTTATTGTTATTTTTGAATACCTTTGAAGCCACTCTAAATCGAAAGTTTGTTTAATTGACTTTCCCACCGCCGTTGCGGATGAATTTTGGCTTTACGTCGGAAGGTGTGGTTATTTCCTTGTTCGCCGTTGTGGACGGAATTTTGCATTTGGTTTCCGACATTACGGATGGGTTTTCACTTTCCTTCCGATTTTTGTGTTTCGGGTGTCTTTTGGCTTTGTATCGGAGCCTTTTATCATCACTCTCTCCGCCGTTGCGGACGGGGTTGAGTTTTCAGGCCCCGACGTGGCGAATGGGAAAAGCATTAGGTCTTTCCGACGTATAGTCATTTGGTTTCCGGCTTGAGTTTTACGGATGGTGTTTATGTTATAAGTGTTCACCATTGCAGAAGAGTTTAAGCTTTTGGCTTCTGACCCAAAAGGCCTCCGACGTCCGACCATTAGTTTTTGGTGGGCCTTGCCTATCGTTGTGGAGGGTTTTATGCTATGGCTTTCCACCATTGTGGAAGGAGCAGCGCTTTGCCTCCCGATCCAGAGTTATTTCCCATCCGATCTGTTAAGTTTCTCATGTGCGGGCCATATCTATATATTCACAGGGAGGCAGGGTATTATTCTATCGTATTTTTCTAACTACCGCGCCCATCGTTGTCATGCTGTCACCCGGTTCATCGTGCGGTACCCTCTGTACAGGTGTCTCCACCACGAGGCTTGCCGGACCTCTCCACGTCGGATACGTCAGTGCCAGGTAGGTTTATTTACCTTCTCTCGTTCCTTTGAAGCATGTATTAGGGATTGATGTGGTTAGTCTTAGCTACGGTGGTTTCTTTCGCACCGTTAGATGTATGCGCATATAATTAGGGGGGGGTTATTTTGACTACTAGCACGGGAAATTTCGACCTACGGAGCATTTTTTCGCCCATGGTTGTTGGTGCGCAACTTTGTGCATGGTGGGTGGGGGTTTGGTGCAGGTGGCCGTTACGCCGCCTGCACCAAGCCGCCCTGGGTATGATAATGAAGTATGGGGGAAGGTTTTGTTGTAATTTTTCTGTGGTTTTTGGTAGTTCCTCCTCTCGTTCAAGGTTCATATTTCCTGTTTTCTCGAACCCTAGCCTGTGTTGCTCACGTCGTCCCGCGCAGTCCATTTGGGCTCAGTTGTTAGAAAACCTAGTCGGTTAGAAGGGATATGCCGCTGTTGTGGTTTGTTAGCTGGGAATCGCATGGGTAGCATTTTTTGCAGTAGGATGACCGCAGAGAGTGAAATGTGTAGTCGGCTTAATGTAAATCCTGCGAACTGCACAAGTCCTTGTTGATTTTAGTCTGGCTAGGCTACTTAGTGTTAAAATGTTTGTTATTATAAAATGCAGGAGACTCTCACAATCATACTGCATATAACTACTGCCAATTATCTCTTTTTTTGATATACACAGACTAAACTACTGAACACTGCACATTGCATTTTAATGGTTCTGATAATCAGGGCATTTTTAGGCCATACATGCATGCATTTGCTTCCCTAATTTCTATCACATTAAGGGACGTGAAAATGGCACATCGCATATAGATGTATTTTTATTGCAGTCTAGAAGATGGTTGACGAAATGATTTAAATGCAGCACTATTTTGTATCATGCTAAGATAATGTGCATTTGGTTGTAATAGTCCTACTAGTCAAGTTATGCAAGCTTATATCCTAGTTTCATGGACTAGTTGCTGTCATGATACACATAGACAGAATAAAATGATGCATAGTGTCTTGTGAATGTCTGCAACTTGAATTTATCAATGTTACAATGTTATATATGGCAGGAAGAATTCGAATCCACCATGTCCAAGAGGCAGAAGAAGAAGGCCCCGATGGTTGAAGAAGGACCAGAAGTAGAAGAGGTCACAAAGACCGAATACATATATGAATACACTCAATGTGTTTTTGGTGCGGAACCCAAGTACAAATGGGGTGAAGTATATAGATTGATTTCCCGCAGGGAGGTTTCCGACATGGGCCTCGAAGAAGAATCCATCTATGCTAACATAGAGAAATCTGCTCTCATGAAAGTTGCCACCAGACAAGAGATGTTCCCATGCTCTGAGGTAATTGGATGGATTCTGCCCCAAGTAGACACCACTAGAATGATTATGGGAAATGTTGAAGGACAGGGCTATGCTGCATTTAGCCCTGGATATGTGGCTTTGGCTTATCACCTACCAGAAGCCCAGGTTTTCTTGTCAGAGGATTGGCTAAAAAGCATCAAAATGGACCTGGTGGAAACTCTTAGGAGAATGATGTTGCAGGGGAAGCATTATCGACACAGACCAACCAGTGAGTATGATACAGCGAGCTTGCGGGCTCCCTACAGATTTATCGCTCTGATGCTGAATAGGATCTTTGGGAGAGCTCATGGCAGACTCTTCAAACTTGAATGGATACCAATTATTTTTCACGTGGCAACCCAAGGCACAGTCTTCAATTGGGCCAGCATGGTATCCAGCAGTATTTCTTCTTGCGTGACCTCAGCCTTGGAGGGAGAGTCCAAGAGAAGATCAGAGTTTTACATGAGTTAGATATTAATAGACTACATATTGTGCAACCAGGCTTTCCCCAGTCTCAGGTGCATCTGGGACAGGGAAAGGATGCCCGTTTATGCCGCTTACAGACCATTGTGAGCTCACCAGTACCATAGCCATTACAAAGAGGTCTGCGAGCACTTCATTATGCCTCTGTACACACTCATTTTCCAAAAGGAGTGTGACTGTATGTCGGAAGAAGCCATGCAAGTGATAGGAGAATATGCAGATTATTTCTTAACTGAAAATGGCATGTACTTCCGGATGTTTGGAGGATCGAGAACACCTTCACTGCTGCCCAAATATGCAACGGATTACATAGTCCACAAGGAGGCAGTCAGACAAGTGTTCATTGATGGAATAGGCAGTTTTTTGTTTGAACACAAGAAGACTGCCTACCCTCCTCTGCCATTCAATCTAGGAAGCCACCAATTTCTCAAGGTGAAACAAGCTGCTGAATTCATAGAGGAATTGAAGAAGTTCCATTTTGGAGAGATGCCCTTCCGCAGAATTGACACCCAAGGAAAGGTTATTGAGCATTGCAAAGAACACAAGGTGCACTTCGAGTACACCCACCATTTTGATAAGGACGAATCTATCTTCAGAAATGCCCCAAACATGACAATGCTAATGAGAAGATTCAAGAAAAAGATCACCACCAAAGGTGGAAAAGGGGACGAACAGGAAAAGGCTGAAGAAGAAGCCAAAAAGTGAAATGAAGAAGCCCAGAGGTTGGAAAAATAAGCTGCAGAAAGGCTTCATACAGAAGAAGAAAGAAGAGCTGCTCAGGAAGCAGCCGAGAAAGCAGAGGCAACAAAGAGAAAGCTCGATGAGGAGCTTCAAAGGTAAGAAGCCGAAAGGATAAAATTGACTCAGCAGTCAGCTTCTGAAACAGCAGCAGGGAAGACTCAGGAGGTGGAGAACCCTGAAGTACAGACCCCTCAAGTACCGGCTACCAGCGTACCCATGGTTCCCATGCTCAAGCTGGTCCCTTTTGTGCAGGAAAAAGGAAAGGAAATCCTAGATTTCAACGCTGTATATTATGATAGGGAAACAAGACGAATAATAAAGAGGACAGAAAAGAAAGTGGAGGCGGAAGGTCTACCTGGTAAAATGATAACAGATACTGCTGTTATGCTAGGGACAGACCTAGATCCGAGATTCACCCTGATATCTGGATCTGCCTTTCTTCATGCCTCAAAGGACAATATAGACAAAATCATGAAGGACTTAGAATAGTCCAAGAAATCCTCTGCTCAGTTGAAAGATACACTGAGGCATGAGAGAGAAGAGAGCAACAGGTTGAAGCAGAAATTTGAACACTTACAGAGGGAAATGAAGACTGCTGAGACTGAGTTACAGACCCTACATGAAGAGAGACAGGCTCAGGAAACTACACAAGAACGACTTGAGCAAGTGCAGAAGGAATGCCAAGATCTAAAGACCGAGAAGGGTCAGCTACTGACAAGGGTGGAGGAGCTAGAAGACCAGCTGAAGATCCTCCTACAGGCAAATGATATGCACACTCAAGAACTGAGAAAGGAACATCAGGAGCAGATCTCTTCTTTGACCACTGCTTTGGAAATAGCTAGAGAATAGCAAGTCGATCTTCAGCCTCTCAAGCAACATGTATTGACTCAGAAAACTAAGATGTTGTAGTTGCAGACTACTGTTGAAAAAGAAAGGTGTAAAGTGCTGCAGATCGACGACCGATTGGAGGAGATCCTGGAAACTGCATCCTTCTTTGTGGACAGGTCCCAGGACGTCCTAGAGGTCCTGACTATACGAATGGCAAGGTTGGAGAACAACGAGGAAAACCCAGTAGAGCTACCGGCAAAAGACCAGCAGGCCCTCAAACGGGACTATAACTAGTGGAGTTTGCTATAAATACTGCTGAAGAATTCAAGAAGGTAGTAAAGAAGACAAGGGTATTATGCACCGAATTCTTCAGAAGACTTCTCAATACATTCAATCGGTGCCAAATAAAACCGGAGGAGAGGCTTGAAGCTTTTCCAGATCACGAAGCCTTTGAGGAGCTACTGCAGAAGAGATTCTAGGAGGAAGAAGCTAAGGTGCAGGATATCAAATCCATGGATGATCTGATCTTGAGAAGCCAATTAGATCACCCATCCATCAGTGTACTGCTCCTGGAATATCAGCTCCGATTGAGTACGCCCAGGGTCGAGGCTATCAAGAAACAAGTGGAGAAATTTGAGATAAATATCCAGTTTTTAGAACCTTGTACTTTTGAAGGCATCGCTAATGAGGCTGCAGCGTGGAGGAAGTTTTTGGACAGCCAAGTGGGGCCCTCTTCATGAGGGATTAGTGACATTTATATTTTGTAACTATTTTTTAAAGCATTTAATAAAAGTGAAACGTTGGGAGACGAGAGGTTGGGAAGCCCAAAGGTCACTTTGGGCAGCCCAACAGTCTGACCCTTTTTGTATAAATGTAAAAGACTTATAAGAAAGGGGGGCTTTTTCCCAGTAAGACTGGTGAAGACATATTGTAAGAAGAACTATTTCCTTTTGCAATAGAAAATTACAGTTTGCCTATTGGAGAAAGCTTAGTGGAATATTCAAATGTTTTGCTATGGATTTGTTGAAGAGGAACTATTTCGTTTTCAGCTTTATGTCCATTAACTGTGAGACCGTTATAACTCATTGAACCTATGTTCGTGTATGAATGTTTTCTAGTTTATTTCATGAAGACTTCCACTATGAGTAATGTATGCTGCTTATGAAACAGTTGGCTATCTGATTGTTGAAATATATTTAATCTTTCATGTGTTGTACAGAAAATATCAGCTATCTGTAATTTCTATTTATAATACATGAATAACCCACATTACTCATAAGTAAATCATATTTTGGCTCCCCGGGGATAGGTGGATAGATATATAGTTAGATGGAAAGTTAGTTTGTTTCATTCTTGCATATGTGATGCAGATGCTTGTGAGCCTAAGACGAGAGGTAAGAACCTGCGCATCACATTATGACGCTCCCCGCATCCTCATCATCCTGCATTGTTAATTAGGCTTTTTCATTTCATAATTTAAGTCAAAAAATACAAAAACTCGGTGTACCGGGCCGCAACCGATAAAACCTTTGTTTTGTTACTTTGACCTACGGTAGCCGGACCGCAAACCAGACGGATTCCCTATATCAAACAGTCAATGGGCTAGTTGGGAACGTTGATTGGGGAGAATCCTTTACTATTGTCACCTGCGAATTTCCAAGCCCCAACAGAATTGGCGCTAGAAGGAGGGCCGCTAGTGAATGGATGGCCGTGGAAAAGTAGTTTTCCCAAGATTACCATACTAGCAAATATCTCAAAGCTTTTGACCTGACCAGAGTAGACTTACCTTTTGTTTTACCTTCGAAGCAGGTAAACCTGGTTTCATCCTACGTTACCCTCTATTCAGAATCTTGTCCTTTACTTATGGCTGGAATTAATGTAAATCAGCCTAACCCATTACCAGCTTGGAGAGCTAGAACCCCTTTGAACCTCACACCTCCATTTCATAACTTACCACAACATTTTGACAAGTTGTTGCCTAAGTTTGACCCTAAGGAAAAGACTGCTGTAGATGGTCACTTGAAAAGTTTTTACCTAGCATTAGAGGGGCTAAGAGCTGGGGAGTATGAAGATGTGGTCTGTAGACTGTTTCCCCACACCTTGAAAGGAGCAGCAACATCTTGGTATTTCAGTTTGCCCGCAAAATCTATTCCTGATTGGGACACTTTTGAAAGGGTTTTCAGAAGTAAATATACAACCCAGAAAACTCATGCCTCCTTGATGAAAGGTCTTGGCTTGTTAAGAAAAGAGAAGAGTGAAAAAGTATTCAAGTTCACTCAAAGATTTTCATTATACCTCAAGATTTTTTCTGAAGCTGACCGACCCTCAGACAAGGTCTTGATTGAGTATTATACATCTGCCCTAGGACCTGAGTTGGCTATGTTCGCTAAGATGAAAACCAAGACTACATTGGTAGAGACTTATGAAGAGGCAGGAAGGGTAGAAGCTAAGATGGAAAGTGTAGAAGATTACCCTGACCTACCTAAAGAGAAGACTACCAGGATAAGAACTTTATTGCTGTCCAAACCGAAAGAGGATCAATTGCATGACTATCATGGAATGCTGAAAATGATGCAGAAACTATCCAAACGATTAATAGATCTTGAAAAGGAAAGAAATCTTTAGAAAACATATAAGCCCCACCATCTAGAAAGAAAGTACAACAACCAAAGGCAGGCCCCTCCACCGCATTTGGCATCAATGAACATAACAGAAATAGTGGGGGATAATTTCTGTACTTTTCACCAGCAACCTCACTCTGAGAAGAAGTGCCCTCAATGGTTAAATTCAATATCTTTGGTAATGAATAAGTTGCTGAATTCCAAATTGACTGAAGACAGTGATGAAGAAGAAGCAAAAGAACAGTCCATAGAGAAGCAAGACGATGATACAATATTCTCATGGAACGGTGTTTCGCTGTTCAACACAGAAGAATGTACTCTCAAGTCTCAATATATGCCTATAACCACAAAAGATAAAAACCTGGCAATTAAGGACAATGCAATACTCTCAAGGGTTCAATATTTGCAAGAGAAGGTCAAGAGGCAGGCTGACGTGAAGGCTAAAGATGACATACCTGAAGCCACTAATTGCGAGCAGGAAACAGAGCCACTCGTTGAGCCTGCCAAACCTGTGGAAGATGATGAGGAAAGAGAAGCTGACAAACTTAAAGAGGAGATGCCTACAAAAAATCAACCTGTGGAAGAAAAGATCGAATTGATTAAGACAAAGAAAACCAGTGCTCCACCTTTCCTGGTGACTCTTGAAATTTTGAATCATAAGATGCATAATTGTTTGGTGGACTCTGGATCATCCATGAATATTATGCCTCTGGTAGTTTGCAAAAAGCTTAATGGGCAGCTAAAACCTACTATTTGGGATTTCACTCAACTTGACAAAACTAGTGTCAAAGTAGTAGGGGAGATGGAGAATGCGCGGATTCGATTGTCTACAAATAAAAGTATATGTCACTACATTGACATCGTAGTAGCAGACATACCTGATGGTTATGGAATGATCCTGAACCGAGATTGGATAGCAAGACTAAATGGGTACTTTGCTTCAGATTGGTCACACTTGTGGTTACCTCAGAAGGGCATCCCAAACCTGATTAAGATATTAAGAGAGCCCTATATGAAGCACAATGTCACTAAGCTAGGAGAGGGAAATGAATCTGCTGAGTCTGTCCTGGGAAATTATCTGACTGAGCTAGAATTAAGACATCTTACTTCGAGAAAGGCTAGTTATATGACTGACACTCAGCGTGAGCTCCTTCAACTTCCTCAGGCTGTAAGAAATGATTATAGAATAGTAGAAATGGGTTCAATTTCAAAAACAGCATAGCTAGATCATGGTTAAACTACTCATTTCTATTATTCAGCCCGCCCTTTAGCTCTCTAGTTTTAAACTTTTCAGGAGTGGGAAAATTTTTTCTTGCTTTTTTGCTTTGTAGATAAATAAATTGTTTTTGGTTCTTTAATGCTTTGATGCTTTTTCTTTTAATTATTTGATTTGCTGCAGTTTTACTTTATTGCTTTGCTAGCATTTCTTTGGTTTTGAATGAAGAGGCAAACTTTTGGTTGCAATGGAAACATCAGGGTTCTTTATTAACTGAAATCTTGAGCAAAAGATTGTGCTTTAAAAGTATAGAATGTCTTCTAGTAGCAGTGTTCCTAACTGGCAAAGCATTCATTGAAGTCTTACTTAACCCCTGTAAATAACTCGGAAGTAAAAGGGGTCTGGAATACTATTTAGAGGCTCCATCCATTTCACATCTTAAATATCCAAGGGGGTGACAGCAAAAGACCCACAGAAAGGAAGCGGAGTAAAAACAATATGTCACATATAAATGATCCCATGTCATATATTCAGAAAAGCAAAAAATCTATCAAGAGTCAAAACTCCTTGAAGAAAAACAATACATATCAAAGCAAAATATCAAAACATGAAATACTGAATGGCCACAAGATCCTCTTCGTTCGTGAACTGAAATATGAAGTACATTGTTCACACAAAAGGACACTATGGGATAGAGGATCCTGAATTAAAATTCAGTAAGAAAGGCCTGCAAGATGACTCATATCAAAAGAACTAAAGTTCAAAAGGCACAAAAGTGCAGTTGGCATGGGAATGAGGAACAAAAGGATAATACTGTTTACACTTTGTTACAATCCTGTGGTGTCCAAGCTGCAAACTACCCGAGGACAGGAAAAATAAACCTCACTTATTTGGCCTCAAAAGAGTTATTCAGACTTGAAACACTTCTGATGTTACCATCTCCCAAAAGAGTGGACTTCTTTAAGTAATTTAAATGCATTATTTGGCTTGCTCATGAATACAAGCGTCTAGAAGATTTCATTTTATTCAGAACAGTCTTGCACTGGGAAGGAGTTAATTCAGAGATCTGGAGTTCACCAGGTAGTCGCCAATTGTTGCATCTGCAACAATTTCCCAAAATTCCAAAAAAATTTAGGACCCTCCTTTTGCTTTGGTTAGCTTGATTTTATGCTTTGATTTGGTCAGGGAACTTTCAGAAAGAGTTTCTCATGCTGAATTGGTTTGCCACGTGTTTACATCTCCCTCTAACGCTGGATATTTTCCCTTTTTTATCAAGCCTTGTCATTATTTTTGAATACCTTTGAAGCCACTCTAAATCGAAAGTTTGTTTAATTGAATTTCCCGCCACCGTTGCGGATGAATTTTGGCTTTACGTCGGAAGGTGTGGTTATTTCCTTGTCTGCCGTTGCGGACGAAATTTTGCATTTGGTTTTCGACGTTACGGATGGGTTTTCACTTTCCTTTCGATTTTTGTGTTTCGGGTGTCTTTTGGCTTTGTATCGGAGCCTTTTATCATCACTCTCTCCGCCATTGCAGACGGGGTTGAGTTTTTGGGCCCCGACGTGGCGGATAGGGAAAAGCGTTAGGCTTCCAACGTATAGTCATTTGGTTTCCAGCTTGATTTTTACGGACGGTGTTTATGTTATGAGTGTCCATCGTTGTGGAAGAGTTTAATCTTTTGGCTTCTGACCCAAAAGGCCTCCGACGTCCGACCATTAGTTTTTGGTGGGCCTTGCCTATCGTTGCAGAGGGTTTTATGCTATGGATTTCCGCTGTTACAGAAGGAGCAGCGCTTTGCCTCCCGATTCGGAGTTATTTCCTGTCTGATCCATTAATTTTCTCACGTGCGGGCCATATCTATATATTCACAGGGAGGCAGGGTATTATTCTATTGTATTTTTCTAACTACCGCACCCATCGTTGTCGTGCTGTCGCCTGGTTCATCATGCGGTACCCTCAGTACAGGTGTCTCCACCACGAGGCTTGCTAGAACTCTCCGCGCTGGATACGTCAGTGCTAGGTAGGTTTATTTACCTTCTCCCGTTCCTTTGAAGCATGTATTAGGGATTGCTGCGGTTAGTATTAGCTACGATGGTTTCTTTCGCCCCATTATATGTATGCACATATAATTAGGGGGGGGTTATTTTGACTGCTAGCACGGGCATTTTCGACTTACGGAGCATTTTTTCGCCCGCGGCTATTGGTGCGCAACTTTGTGCATGGTGGGTGGGGGTTTGGTGCAGGCGGCCATTACGTCGCCTGCACCAAGCCGCCCTGGGTATGATAATGAAGTATGGGGGAAGGTTTTGTTGTAATTTTTCTGTGGTTTTTGGTAGTTCCTCCTCTCGTTCGAGGTTCATATTGCCCATTTTCTCGAACCCTAGCCTGTGTTGCTCACGCCGTCCCGCGCAGTCCATTTGGGATCGGTTGTTAGAAACCCTAGTTGGTTAGAAGGGATATGCAACTGTTGTGGTTTGTTAGCTGGGAATCACATGGGTAGCACTTTTTGCAGTAGGATGACAATAATACCCACAAAGAGTGAAATGTGTAGTCGGCTTAATGTAAATCCTGCGAACTGCACAAGTCCTTGTTGATTTTAGTCCGGCTAGGTTGCTTAGTGTTAAAATGTTTGTTATTATAAAACGCAAGAGACTCTCACAATCATACTGCATATAACTACTGTCGATTACCTCTTTTGTTGATATACACGGACTAAACTACTGAACACTACACATTGCATTTTAATGGTTCTGATAATCAGGGCATTTTTAGGCCGTACATGCATGCATTTGCTTCCCTACTTGCTATCACATTAAGGCACGTGAAAATGGCACATCGCATATAGATGTATTTTTATTGCAGTCTAGAAGATGGTTGATGGAATGATTTAAATGCAGCACTATTTTGTATCATGCTAAGATAATGTGCATTTGGTTGTAATAGTCCTGCTAGTCAGGTTATGCAAGCTTATATCCTAGTTTCATGGACTAGTTGCTGTCATGATACACATAGAGAGAATAAAATGCTGCATAGTGTCTTATGAATGTCTGCAACTTGAATTTATCAATGTTACAATGTTATATATGGCAGGAAGAATTCAAATCCACCATGTCCAAGTGGTAGAAGAAGAAGGCCCCGATGGTCGAAGAAGGACCAGAAGTAGAAGAGGTCACAAAGACCGAATACATATATGAAGACACTCAATGTGTTTCTGGTGTGGAACTCGAGTACAAATGGGGTGAAGTATATAGATTGATTTCCCATAGGGAGTTTCCCGACATGGGCCTCGAAGAAGAATCCATCTATGCTAACATAGAGAAATCTGCTCTCATGAAAGTTGCCACCAGACCAGAGCTGTTCCCATGCTCTGAGGTAATTGGATGGATTCTGTCCAGAGTAGACACCACTACAATGATCATGGGAAATGTTGAAGGACAGGGCTATGCTACATTTATCCCTGGATATGTGGCTTTGGCTTATCACCTACCAGAAGCCTAGGTTTTCTTGTCAGAGGATTTGGCTGAAAAGCATCAAAATGGACTTGGTGGAAACTCTTAGGAGAATGATGTTGCAGGGGAAGCATTATCGACACAGACCAACCAGTGAGTATGATACAGTGAGCTTGAGGGGTCCCTACAGATTTATCACTCTGATGCTGAATAGGATCTTTGGGAGAGCTCATGGCAGACTCTTCAAACTTGAATGGATACCAATTATTTTTCATGTGGAAACCCAAGGCACAATCTTCAATTGAGCCAGCATGGTGTCTAGCAGTCTTTCTTCTTGTGTGACCTCAGCCTTGGAGGGAGAGTCCAAGAAAAGATCGGAGTTTTACATGAGTTTGATATTAATAGACTGCATATTGTGCAACTAGGCTTTCCCCGGTCTCAGGTGCATCTGGGACAGGGAAAGGATGCCCGTTTATGCCGCTTAGAGACCATTGTGGGCTCACCAGTACCATAGCCATTACAGAGAGGTTTGCGAGCACTTCATTATGCCTCTGTACACACTCATTTTTCGGAAGGAGTGTGACTGTATGTCAGAAGAAGCCATGCAAGTGATAGGAGAATATGCAGATTATTTCTTAACTGAAAATGGCATGTACTTCCGGATGTTCGGAGGATCGAGAACACCTTCACTGCTGCCCAAATATGCAATGGACTACATAGTCCACAAGGAGGCGGTCAGACAAGTGTTCATTGATGGAATAGGCAGTTTTCTGTTTGAACACAAGAAGACTACCTACCCTCCTCTTCCATTCAAGCTAGGAAGCTACAAATTCACCAAGGTGAAACAAGCTGCTGAATTCATAGAGGAATTGGAGAAGTTCCATTTTGGAGAGATGCCCTTCTGCAGAAATGACACCCAAGGCAAGGTTATTAAGCATTGCAAAGAACACAAGGTGCACTTCGAGTACACCCACCATTTTGATAAGGACGAAAGATTGTCTTCAGAAATGCCCCAAACATGACAATGCTAATGAGAAGATTCAAGAAAAAGATCACCACCAAAGGTGGAAAAGGGGATGAACTGGCAAAGGCTGAAGAAGAAGCCAAAAAGAGAAATGAAGAAGCCCAGAGGTTGGAAAAAGAAGCCGCAGAAAGGCTTCATACAGAAGAAGAAAGAAGAGCTGCTCAGGAAGAAGCCAAGAAAGCAGAGGAAGCAAAGAGAAAGCTCGATGAGGAGCTTCAAAGGCAAGAAGCCGAAAGGATAAAATTGACTCAGCAATCAGCTTCTGAAACAGCAGTAGGGCAGACTCAGGAGGTGGAGAACCCCGAAGTACAGACCCCTCAAGTACCGGCTACCAGCGTACCCATGGTTCCCACGCTCAGGATGGTCCCTTTTGTGCAGGAAAAAGGAAAGGAAATGCCATATTTCAATGCTGTATATTATGATAGGGCAACAAAATGAATAATAAAGAGGACAGAAAAGAAAGTGGAGGCGGAAGGTCTACCTAGTAAAATGATAACAGATACTGCTGTTATGCTAGGGACAGACCTAGATCTGAGATTCACCCTGAGAGCTAGATCTTCCTTTCTTCACACCTTAGAGGACAATATAGACAAAATCATGAAGGACTTAGAACAGTCCAAGAAATCCTCTGCTCAGTTGAAAGATACACTGAGGCATGAGAGAGAAGAGAGAAATAGGTTGAAGTGAAAATTTGAACACTTACAGAGGGAAATGAAGACTGCTGAGGCTGATTTGCAGACCCTACATGAAGAGAGACAGGCTCAAGAAACTACACAAAAACTACTTGAGCAAGTGCAGAAGGAATGCCAAGATCTAAAGACTAAGAAGGGTCAGCTACTGACAAGGGTGGAGGAGCTAGAAGACCAGTTGAAGATTCTCCTGCAGGCAAATGATATGGACACTCAAGAACTGAGAAAGGAACATTAGGAGTAGATCTCTTCTTTGACCACTGCTTTGGAAATATCTAGAGAACAACAAGTCGATCTTCAGCCTCTCAAGCAGCATGTATTGACTCAGAAAACTAAGATGCTGCAGCTGCAGACTGCTGTTGAAAAAGAAATGTGTAAAGTGCTGCAGATCGACGACCGATTGGAGGAGATCCTTGAAACTACATCCTTCTTTGTGGATAGGTCCCAGGACATCCTAGAGGTCCTGACTATATGAATGGCAAGGTTGGAGAACAATGAGGAAAACCTAGTAGAGCTACCGGCAAAAGACCAGCAGGCCCTCAAACGGGACTATAACTAGTGGAGTTTGCTATAAATACTGCTGAAGAATTCAAGAAGGCAGTAAAGAAGACAAGGGTATTATGCACCGAATTCTTCAGAAGACTTCTCAATACATTCAATCGGTGCCAAATAAAACCGGAGGAGAGGCTTGAAGATTTTCCAGATCACGAAGCCTTTGAGGAGCTACTGCAGAAGAGATTCCAGGAGGAAGAAGCTAAGGTGCAGGATATCAAATCCATGGATGATCTGATCTTGAGAAGCCAATTAGATCACCCAGCCATCAGTGTACTGCTCCTGGAATATTAGCTCCGATTGAGTACGCCCAGGGTCGAGGCTATCAAGAAACAAGTGGAGAAATTTGAGATAAATATCCAGTTTTTAGAACCTTGTACTTTTGAAGGCGTCGCTAATGAGGCTGCAGCGTGGAGGAAGTTTTTGGACAGCCAAGTGGGGCCCTCTTCATGAGGGATTAGTGACCTTTATATTTTGTAACTATTTTTTAAAGCATTTAATAAAAGTGAAACGTTGGGAGACGAGAGGTTGGGAAGCCCAAAGGTCACTTTGGGCAGCCCAACAGTCTGACCCTTTTTGTATAAATGTAAAAGACTTATAAGAAAGGGGGGCTTTTTCCCAGTAAGATTGGTGAAGACATATTGTAAGAAGAACTATTTCCTTTTGCAATAGAAAATTACAGTTTGCCTATTGGAGAAAGCTTAGTGGAATATTCAAATGTTGTGCTATGGATTTGTTGAAGAGGAACTATTTCATTTTCAGCTTTATGTCCATTAACTGTGAGACCATTCTAACTCATTGAACCTATGTTCGTGTATGAATGTTTTCCAGTTTATTTCATGAATACTTCCACTATGAGTAATGTATGCTGCTTATGAAACAGTTGGCTATTTGATTGTTGAAATATCTTTAATATTTCATGTGTTGTAGAGAAAATATCAGCTATCTGTAATTTTTGTTTATAATACATGAATAATCCACATTACTCATAAGTAAATCATATTCTAGCTCCCTGGGGATAGGTGGATAGATAGATAGTTAGATGGAAAGTTAGTTTGTTTCATTCTTGCATATGTGATGCAGATGCTTGTGAGCCTAAGATGAGAGGTAAGAACCTGCACATCACATTGTGACGCTCCCCGCATCCTCATCATCCTACATTGTTAATTAGGCTTTTGCATTTCATACTTTAAGTCAAAAAATACAAAAACTCGGTGGACCGAGCCGCAACCGGTAAAACCTTTGTTTTGTTACTTTGACCTACGGTAGCCGGACCGCAAACCGGGTAGATTCCCTATATCAAATAGTCAACGGGATAGTTCGGAACATTGATTGGGGAGAATCCTTTACTGTTGTCGCTTGCAAATTTCTAGGCCCCAACACGCTGTTCCCTGACCTCTGGTGGGCTCTCAGGAATGATGCGAAGTTGAAGCTCCGCAATCTGAGCCTCATGCTCTGCTTTCATCTTCTCTATCAGGATTCGAGACTGTTGTGCATAGTATTTCAGCTTGACGAGTTTCTACTCTAGTTCTTCTTCATATTGTATGTCGAAGTCAGGGAGACTTCGACACGCCTCATCCAATACTCGCGCTAGTGCAGCCTGCTTTCTTTTTGCTTCCCTCTTTTTCTGTTCAACTTCTTCCAACTGCACTGTAAGGCTCTCACTCTACTTCATGGAATTCTCTAACTACATGTGTGAGTAACTTTCACGTTCTCAGATCTCGTTCATGATTTCCAATTGACAAAGATGCAGCTCCGGCATAGACAACTTGGCGTAGTCTATCTCAACTGTCATGCTCATCTGCGATCGAGAGGCTGCATCAGTTATTATAAGGGCTGCACTTGGTACTTTCCCTCTGCTGTTTCTGGCTAGCCATTGCCTCGTATCTGGCTACATGCCTACTGGGTCACTGCTTGCTGCAGCACCAGTCACTGATCTTTCTTCTAACTCCTTCAGTTTTGTAATTCGCTGCGCTATGCCACTGAATGCATCAAGGTGTGTAGCTACAAATTCTGCCCACTTGCTGGATAATACTTCTATGGACTTCATCAGAGCCTGATCAAGATCTTCAATTTTCAAAGCGGCCTCTTCGACGATATTCTTTCCCTTCGATGCCTTAGCTTTCTTTCTGGGCGAAGGATTCGTAACTTCCTCCACTTCTGGAGACTTGCACTTATTTGGGTGATTAGGGTTGGAAATTTTCTTGACTAACTCTTATTCTTCTTCATTAGGTCCGCCATTACCACCCTAGTCATCTCCGCTCTGCTGTGACTCATCTTGTTCATCGCTTTCTTTGAGTGGGTCATTCTGCTGCGTCTGGCTGGGACTTGTGCCCACATCTGTCACTGGGGGGACTGGTATGCTCGGCCTTGTTCCTGCATCCTTCATCCATCCTGCTGGCCACTGCTGAACTACTGCGAGGATGTCTTTCTTGTTCACCAAGTATGGAAACTTCAACAATTTATGCTTGTTATCTGTGCGGGCCTGGATGAAGACATGATGCATGTCAGCCCTAAAATTGGCCACTCCCACATACTGAGAAAATACCTCATTACTAAGCTATGATGTCTTCAGGATCTCGTATGAAATATTCAGGGCATAGAAGGTGAACACATATTTCATCATCTGCTGCAAGGTTTTATCTTGTGACACCCAAAGAGATGCGTACCTTGCTGCACCAGGCATGTGCAGAGGCACATCAACAAACTGTGCCTCGGTAGGTTCTCTCCATCCTACTAGTGCAATAAGCACTAACAGCCATGAGTAATGAAAAGGTCTACCTTTCTCCTATGCATCGCGTACATCTTCGAGGAATTCTCTAGCAATGTACTCTACCCATTTGTAACTGTAGCCTTCGGCACAGTTCGTAGCAATACTGACAATCGGGGTAGGTACTTCATTGGGTCTACACTTCTGCATTAGTTTGCATGCTAGTAGCTCTGTAGTGAAGTGAATGTTTTGGTGCCGAATTGTAGAGGTTTGATACCCTCGCTTTCCTTTCGCCAGGCCGAAGCGGTCCTTCATGTGCTGCGCCAGCTTCGTGTCTTTGTGCTTTTCGATGAACTCAATGGCAGGATCAGGCCCTTCCTTCGGCAAGCCTGTAATCCTATGAATGAGCTCTCCATTAATGGAAATTCACTGGCTTCCTATCCATAGGTGCCCATCATGCACCAACGCCAATAGCTGCTTGACCACTATGGTAACTTGCATGCTGCGACCAAAGTGGGGGACATTTAGCATCTTCAACAGGCCATCTTTCTCCAAGCCAGCAGCCCACTGTTTCACTTCCAGTAGCTTCGCACTGGTATTTGGATAATGGAAAGAGTGCAAGTATTTTTCAGGTGCGAACTATGGAAATTTCCCACGATCATTCGTATCGTGTTCTGAGTACTTGAGCTGGTCGATTTTTCCTGTCATCGTTCCGACCAACTACACACCCTGTGGCAATGAAGGGGTGCGTAACATGAACTTGGCTATCCACCGAGGTGGCTGAACTCCTAGTCAAACAGGTGGAAGATATGGTGGATGTTGCGGTGCATCGTTCTCATCCTCACCAAAGTCTTCAAATTCTCCCGGAGGATTCATCACGGGATCCTCCGGAGTCTTCCCTAATGGCTTGTGTCTTTCTTCGTTCCAGTTAGAGAGAAATTCTGCCTTAAACTTATTTCTGATTGATCGTGTCTGCATTGGTTGATTCGGTGCTGGGGGAGTCTCTTTGCGAGGTGCAGATGCAGGTGGATTTCTCATAAGGTTCTACAGACCCCTCTATCTGAATTCTCTCAACAATTCATGGACTTTGCGATCAGCTGACATGGACTGAACTGTAAAACTCAAGAAAATGCATAATGTGAACTTCATAGGTCTGGGTGTCTTCTTATAGAATCCAATGACCAAATATGCCATAACTATGCATTGAAGACACCAGATCTGATCGAATGGCGCTAGATCTTTTCCAAACGGCACTAGATTCCTTAAAATCTCGTCATTACAGGCAGTTAATGCAGTTAACGTACCGGCGCTGCCAAATCTGATTTTTTCCAATGGTTTCATTTTGAGCTTCGACACACATTTCCTCTTCGGCACAACCAGTAACTTTGGCTGCACCACAATAAGGGTCTTCAACACATCCTAACACCAGTTTCGACAGAGCTTCGAACTTCGACCCACGACAGAATTTCTTCCACAACCTTCGGCACTTCCAACAATCTGCCAAATCTTCTCTGAGAACAGCTTCATTATAGTCTAGTACCCAATTTCAACTGTTCTTGGTACTTAGACTCTTCTTCTTGCTATTACTTCATATTAGGGGGTACAGGCTTGTCCCTGTACTTCTTTAATCTACTTCCATTGATCATTGAGGGGAAAATTTCTCCATTCAATTTAGCTAACTGAACTGCGCCACCATCAGTAACTTTCTGAACTACGTATGGTCCTTTCCAATGTGTCTTGAACTTACCTAGGAACTTCATGAATTTGCTATCATACAAGAGCACAAGATCACCATTCTGAAAATTTTCTTCTTAATGTGTCTATCATGCCATGCTTTTTCTCTAGCTTTCTGTACTTGCTGCTGGAAACCTGCAATGAATCTGTCTTCTTCTAGTTCTAGTATCTTCACCAGCCTTTCATTCAACATAGCTGGATCATCCATCTCTATGAAGGAAGATATTCTGAGGCTAGGAACAATGTACTCCATGGGCATAACTGCTTCTCGTCCATATACCAGCCTAAAAGGTGTATGGCCTATCAACTTCTTGCAAGTGGTTCTATAAGCCCATAATACTGCTGGAATTCCAAGATTCCAATCATTTCTGTTAACATTGCAAACCTTCGTCAGAGCGTGCTCAAGGATCTTGTTAAAGGCTTTGATAGTTCATTTTGCTTGAGGATGGTAGGCAGTAGTACTCTTCTGATGATATACTTGAAATTCTTCGGTCAATGCCTCAATAGTATTATTCAGAAAATGTGATCCTTGATCACTCATAAGAATTCTAGGACATCCAAACCTCGACAAGATATTGTCGAATATGAACTTCGCAGCTGTAGCAGTGCTATAGTCCTTGACTGGTTGAGCTTCGGCCCAACGGGTAAGGTAATCAGTTGCTGTAATAATGTATCTTGCTCCAGATTTCTTTGCAGGGGGTTTGATTGGTCCAACAAAATCAATACCCCACTTGTCAAATGCTTGTAAATTTACCTGTGGAACCAGAGGCATCTCATCCCTCCTGGATGGTTTTCCTATCCTCTGACAGATATCGCAGCTGTGGCAATACTCTCTTGCATCCTTATGAATCGTAGGCCACCACAATCCAGCTGTCAGAATAATTTGTGCTATAGCTTTTCCTGCATAATGACCTCCTGCTGCTCCAGAATGTGCCTCAGCCAAAATCAATGGATTTTCATGCTCCAGGACACATCTGCACAGTATTTCATCTGGTCCCATCTTATATAGCTGTCCTGTTATCAAGGTAAAGTTAGCTGCTCTAACCACTATCTATTTCTTCTGCTGTGTTGTCATCTCAGAGGGTGCAAAACCTATAAACAAGTACTGAACAATATCCTGAAAATAGTCATCAACCATCTGGATGGCAAACAACTGGGCATTAGGAAGACCTCCGTCCAAACTAGAGGGCTCTTCTCCTGACTCGAGCCTCGACAAGTGGTCAGGCCCCAGGTTAAGTCTTCCTGGCTTAACTATGATGTCAAATTCATACTCCTGAAACAAAATTAGCCATCTGCATATCCTTCCACCTAACACATGCTTGTTAACCAAATACTTCAAAGAAGAATGGTCAGTTAACATCTTAAAATGAGATCCTAACAAATAATGTTGAAATTTCTGCAAGGCATAAATCATAGATCGACCTTCTCATTCTGTCGTAGCATAATTCTTTTCTGCTGTGGACAATTTTATACTTGCAAATGCAATAGGGTGATCAATATTACCTTCACCTGACTGAGCCAATACTACACCTAAAGCAATGGAGGATGCATCGACATGAACATGAAACTCCTTATTCCAGTCAGGGAATACTAAGATAGGGGCAGTTACCATCTTTTCTTTCAAAATGTCCAAGCTTTCTTGACATTCAGGTGTCCATTCAAACTTAATGTCTTTCTTCAATTTCTTTTCCATAGGGGATGTAATCTGAGCATATCCTTTAATGAATTTCCTGTAATATCCAGTATGACCAAGCATAGTCTGAAGTTTCTTAATAGACTTCGGAGGTGGCAAGTTCACAATAATGGCTATCTTCGCAGGATCCACCATCAATCCTTGCTTGCATACAATGTGACCTAATAGAATTCCAAAAGGTGCACAAAAGATACACTTCTTCAGGTTCAATGAAATCTGATGTTGTCTACACTTGTCCAGCATGAGTCTTAAACTGGCTATATGATCTTTCAATAAACCAAAGATAGTCCAATCATCAAACTAAACTTCTAAGAACTTATGAATAAATTCCTTAAATGCAGATATGACTACTTTGGAAAACATAGCAGGTGCATTCTTCAGGCCAAAGGGCATAATAGTATACTGAAAAGATACCATTTCTATAGCGAAGGTTGTTTTATGTCGATCCTCTGGAGCAATTATGATCTGATGGTAACCTAAAAATCCATCAGTGAAAGAATACACCTCTTGACCTCCGACATTGTCTAAAACTTCATCTGTAAAGGGAGTAGGGAAAGGATCATGTAAAAAGGCATCATTCAGCTTCCTCAGATCAACATAGATTCTGATTTCTCCCTTGGTCTTCTTTTCTTATGCCACCATAGGGCTGACCCATTCAGACTCTTTGACAGGATCAATGATTCTTGTAGCGAGTGTCTTATCTAGCTCCATCCTGACTTTTTCTTTATACCTAAGATTCATCCTATAAGGACGCTGCTTCACAGGATTCATATCAGCTTTCAAAGGGATTTTTATCACTCCTATATCACCAAGGATACCTTTCATTTCTAAGAAATTTGTCAGAAATAAGTCCTGATACTCATGGAGGAGTTTAGTCACTTTGCTTACCATTTCTTCGTCCCAATAATCTCCAATGGTAGCATACTTAGGCATTTCTTCTGATCCAATGTTTACTTTCCTTGTTTTCAAGGGCTGAGTTACTTCAGGTGATTTGACTGTTGGTCCATGTACTTCATAGTGTCCTTTTGACTCAGGAATATTAATGTTGCAAGGGTCATCATCTTCATCAATGACGAGGTTATAACATTCTACTGCATTAGCTTCTTTTTTCTCCCAATCAAGTTGGTACTCGGATATTTCTTTATCATCAAACAATTTAGTATGGATCACCCTAATAGCTGCATCCAAAGCAGGGAAATCCTCATTAATAGAAAATGTGAGCACAAAACTATCAACAAGGTTATCCCAACTTACAGTGCCATGGAGAAGCTCAACCTCTGCATACCAGTTCTTTGCTACATGTTCCAGAGTGTGTACAAATCTATGTACCCATTCTTCATAAGGTACATGCTTCCATGCTTCATAACACTATTCCAAATGTTCCTGAGGGCTAGTCTTACCATTAAAGCTGCTTCGTACGTCCTGAGGTTGATCCATGAATCTCAGGTGAAGAAACTTTTGACAAGCTCTCCAGCTATGAATATACTTTTTATGACCATTCCACCATCTGGCTGCTACGGCTTTGAATGTTGAATCTAGAGTCTCCATTTTCTGTGAATCTAGTACTTGCTCTGAGAATTGTACAATAAAATCTTCTGGGTTTGTCAAGCCATCAAAAGTAGGGAAGATATTTGTCTGTGAACCAACCCATCTGATAGACTCGGTAATTCTTGCACATTGATGTCCATGTAGCTCATAAAGTCTATTCTGCCAATTCTCTAGGCCTTCGTCTGAATCAGTCATGCAAGAACTGTCACATTGCCAATCCATTATACCTTCAGTAGTAGGGTTAACATAGTCTTCTTATTTAGCTGTGATGTTGTAAATATGATCTAAAACATCCTGATATTCATCTCTGACTGGCTCTGTATACCTCTCTCCTTAAGAAGGGTCCAATGGTACTATGACTCTCAAGCCTTTTCCTTCAAAATTCATCTGTCTGTTCTTAAGGTTGATTACTACATCATTGTCTATTGCCCATTCAATTCCTAGCAATGCTGGATAGGGGTTACTATCATCAATTATTTCAATGACTTCAAAATCTGCTAAGGTACTGACTCCATCAATATCCACTGGTAGACTAGGGAATCTTCCCAAGGGCACAATATTCTGCTGATTGGATAATCTTAGCTATATAGGGGACCATTCAAGCATAGGTCTTCCCATTTGTTCCCATTTCTGCTTAGTTAGGACATTCACTTCTAATCCCAGGTCTAAAATGATATCAGTCATGTCATAATCTCCTATCTAAGCATGCAATCTCATTTCTCTTCCAGTCCTTCTAACTCTATTAACAGTTTTTCCTCTATCGGAGCTTCGCTGAGGTTTGCAAGACTGAATAACTTTCTGTAACTCATTCAAAGCATTCTGATTTCTTAATAGCTTTATACAACTTTGTAAAAATGATGTTAGTGTACTTACTTGATCCAGCGAAGCTTCTTGAAACTGTAACTGTTGTTGATGCTGTTGCGTAGTTGCTACTGATGTTCTCGGATCAGCAAAGTCTTTTTTAGCTTCCATAAATGTTCCTTTTTCTCTTCAAACATCGAAGATTGGGATTTTCTCTAGGGTCTTGCGGACCCAAGCCTCGTCAGGCTGTTTCTCCTTATTATGCACTTGCGTCGTAGCTCCACTCCTTGTAACGATGCTAACGGCTGGGACAGGTCTTTTCTCTACAGCAATCATCTGAACATTCTGAGTAGGAGCACCATTTCTTTCTTGTATCTTGGCTATCAACTGTGGGAATTTCTCAATCACATGATTGACTGCTCTGGAATATCGACATGTTATAGTTGGGTTCTGAAAGTCTCTAGATACATGTCCTTCTTGATTACAATTATAGCAAATAACCTAGCCTCGACCTCTACCAGGCATACCACCATGACCTCGACCTCTGAAATTACCTCGACCTGATGTACTACCATGGTAACCATATCCATCCTTGCCTTGTGCATCAGGTTGTACCCTATAAGCATAATAGGTTCGCTCTCTCATGAGGTCAAAGCTGTGACATTCGTCTTCCTTGTGTCCAACTGACTTATAGAACTTGCAGGTAGGTATTCTTAGGTACTTGAACATATCTCTGCAGTAGATAGAAATATTTAGGTCGATGTTGGCCAGTTGTTCTACAGATCTCACAATATAGGACATTAGGGTGAAACGGGTTCGGTGCACCAGTATTCAAATAATTTCTCAGTGCAAGACATTGTTCTTTGTCATGACCTTCTATCTTACATCATGTATACCAAAGCTCTTCTCAAATAGATTTCCCTTTTTTCATGTCGCGAAACTCCAAAGCCATTTCTGCTAACTGTGCTTGTATTTGGGCTATTCCAGAATTATCTCCAACAGGAGTTGTTTCAAGTTTCATAGCAATTTCCAACGCCTCTTGCTGATCAGCAACCTTCTGTTGCATAAGTGGAGTCCTGATATGAGGAAATAGTGTTGCGATGAACCATTCTTTATGCCGTTCTGGTCCAATAGTGAAGCTAACTTGATCCAATAGAACCTTGAACCTCTAGTCAAAATCCCAAACTAATTCACCTAGCTTCTGCTGAATTTCTTTCAGCTCAGTTATAGACCGTGACTCTGATTTAGGCTTCTTGAATTCTTTGATCATTTCTCTTTTAATATCAGCCAAGACATAGTTCTGAGTACTGGAAAACTTCATAAACCAGGTCAAATCTCGGTCTCTGAAAGAGGTGACCAGCTGCGCTGTTCTTGTATTTTGATCCATAATATTCTTAGTAGTCCAAAGAGCTTTGCATAAGAACCAAAACTGCTCTAGATCCTCTGATCCAGTTCCTCTAAAGACTGGGAGTTTGATATCATCATTCACATGGGCCATAGTGGATCGAGGGGGGGGGGGGGGGGGAGGAGGAGGACTGGTAATAGGGGGGGGGGACTTACTGAGGTAGACTGACCTGCGACAGGACTACTTGGGCTAGGGTTACTTTCAGACTGCGAAGGGTTCTCAGGGATAACAGATCTATGCTGTGGATTTATAGGAGGGTTTCTAACAAAAGGGGTTTCTTCAGATTCAGACTCTTCTGGGATTAAAGGGGTATAATCAGTATTCTAGCCTAGGGTAAAGGATCCAAAAGTTCTCTTGTATTTTTTACCGTTACGAAGCAAACCACTTTGCTCGTTGAAGTCACTTTCACTTTCAAACATAGGTTAGTAGAAATAAATATAGCAATCTGATTCGATAAGCAATATGCGTTTCTCAGACAAGAGCATTTTAATTTTCAGACTTAATGAATTCAGGTACTTACCCCTTGGTCCTCAGAAGAACTATCTTTCTGCTTCGCTGAAAGAAGTATGTGTGTCGATGGTGAAATCCGTCACAAATGCTTCAAGGTTTCGCGTTGTCCAGAAGTCAACAGCTCTAGATACCACGTTGTTCACTCTTTTCAACAGCTTAATTCTTTTTGGGTCTAGGCAGGAGACTGATCTTCTTCGAAGTTTGTCTTTCTTTCTGTCAACCTGGATAACCACTGGTGCAATTCTATGTGGATACTACCAAAGAAAATTTCATAAATATCAGTAAAAACGTACCTTTGCAAGAAGTCGTTTGAGCTACGACGAGGATCCTTATTTTCTTGTTCAGCAAATTTTAGATAGGTATCCTTAACCCAGTCACTGATTTCTTTTACTGAGGGCCTCCAAAACATATCCCTCCAGGTACGACGTAGATCCCTCTTGAAGCAGATACTGGTTCAACCGGCAACGGAACCAATTTGTTGGCACTTAGGGAAGACCCAGGTTCTATACTTTTATCTCTGCACCAACAAAGAGACCCACAGTGTTGGCCCTTTCAGAAACAACCTGCGAACAGGTTGCAGTCTCACCCGAAACAGCTATGGGGTGCTGCAGAATCAGGTTTCTGTAGGCAAAAGAGGGATATTACTGTACCTTTAGCCTTAACAAATAATATTTATACAATACAGATCTTCGACGTTCACTTAAATAGCTTCGCTGTTTATATAAGAAGACAGTTGCTTGCTTAACCCTTAACTGAGAATTCACAACGAAGTTAATACTTAATAGTTTATCTTAATTTATCATTCATCTACTTATCAAATGCATAAAACATAATAGCACAAAACAAAAAGGAACCACCACAACACAAGATATACATGGTTCACCCCCAGTGTAGGGGCTACGTCCACAAAACTGCGTTTATATTCAACTCTTTACAAACAACACAGTTCTGATCTGTGCACTTAGCTGCAGATCTCTGCACACTAAGTTGCATATCCTTTCTTCCAAAACCCTCTGCGCACTCAGCTGCAAAGGTCGTCCATGCACTCAGCTAGGACTTAACCTTCCAAAACCCTCTACGCACTCAGCTGTAGAGTTCATCCATGCACTCAGCTGGGACTTAAACTTAAACCCAAAAATAGGCCTTAGCTTCTTCGCATCAAATTATCATCATACAAAAACCTTCAAAAAAACTCTTTTCTCCTTTACATAAGTGCCTATTTATACAAGTGCACTATTACAATACCATGAGTTTAAACCATGGTCTTAAAAACCATGGGCTTAAACCATGGGTTATTTACAAAAAGAGGGGCTTCGACCCAACCCTGAAACCCCTAAGACTATTTTGGACCACAACTCTGCTTACAAGCTTTGCAACAAAACCGCAGAGTTGCCAAAATTCAGGACCTTCAAGGTCCGCGCCCCAACATTTCATAATAACAACTTGATACATACAACAAGGGTCAAAATGGGACATTACAATCCCCTCCCCCTGAAATAAATACCGTCCTAGATGTTCTCAAAATTGAACAAAAATTGGTATGTATCTCTCATGGCATCCTATAACTCCCATGTGACTTCATCTGGTCCAAGGTGCCTCCAATGCACCTTTACTTGAATGATGGTCCTATTCCTAAGAAATATCACCTTCCTATAAAGGATACGAATGGGATCCACTTGGAACTCTCCTTCGAGTTCCACATGGATCACATTCCAATCAATTACATGATTAGGATCATGTATATACCTTTTAAGTAAAGAAAAATGAAATACATTGTGAAATCTCATGCTAGCAGGAAATGCAATCCTATATGCATCTGGTCCTATCCTATCAAGGATTTCAAATGATCCATAATATCTTGGTGCCAACTTGGAATAAATTCCCAATTCTAGGGAACTTTTCTTTGGTTTAACCCTCAAGTAAACATGATACCCAACTTTAAATTCTTTGTGTACTCTTTTCAAATATACATAACTCTTTTTCATGTCCCGAGTTGCCTTTAAATTATGCCTAATCTTAACAACTTCTTGCTCCATTTCCTGTAACAATTTTGGTCCAAGCACTACTCTGCTGAATGAGCTATCCCAACTCACTAGATTTTTGCATCCTTTACCATATAATTATTCAAATGGAATCATTCCTAATGGTGCTTTATGACCATTATTGTATGGAAATTATACCAAGTGTAGGTAATCCTCACACTTGGATGGATTATCCATTACACACATCCTTAGCATGCCTTCATGGACTTGATTTGCATGTTAAGTTTTAACATATGATTGAGGATGATATGTTGTACTAAAATTCATTTTAGTCCCTAACTCTTGAAATAATCATTTCCAAAAATTTTATGTGAACTTTGCTTCTCTATCAAAAATGATTTCCTTGGGTAACCCAGCAGTCTGAATACCTCTTTCATGAATACACCTTCCATGTAATTGCCCTTATGAGTGGACTTGACTAGAATGAAATGAGATTCCTTAGAAATTTTTTCCACCATAACCATAATTGAATCATTATGCCTTTTTATTCTTGAAAAACCTGTTATGAAGTCCATAGAAATCACTTCCCACTTCCATTCTGGTCTAGGTAAAGGCTACAACAACCCTGCTAGATGATGATGCACTGCCTTGAATTGATGACATTCCTAACACATAGATATATATTCTGCTATATCCTTCTTCATTCCATGCCAAAAGTATTTCTTCCTTACTGTTGTTATTATCTTTTGATATCTTGGATATCCTAAATATGTTTTTTGCTGAATTTCATCCATGATGGTCTTTTTCAGCTATGTACATTTTGGAATGTATAGCCTACCTTGATATAAAAGAAGATAATTTTCTTTGATTTGATAACCTTGATTATTTCCATCTAATTTTCCTTGCTGGAACTTTTCTTTTACCTATAGGTATGCTTCATCTTTAATTTGAGATTTAATAATCATTGTCGTTAAATCCGATTCACACATACTTAACGTTGTTACATGAAATCTTATGTAGAGATCATATGCAACCCTATTCTCCTTTCCTTTCACATGTTTAATTTTGAAATCAAATTCATATAGAAATTCTAGCCATATGTCTTGCGTAGCATTTAAGTTTGGTTGGTCAAATAAATATTTTAAACTCTTATGGTATGTTCTGAGTTTAAATCTCCTGCCCAAGAGGTAATTCCACCACATCTTGACTGCATGCACTATGGACATTAATTCCAAATCATGAGTCACATAATTTTGATAATGTATTTTAATTTGTGGGATTCATAGCATAATACAAACTCATCCTTCATAAGCAAGCCTCCTCGGCCTTTGATGCATGTGTTCGTACACACCATAAACTACTTTCTTAGGTCAGTGATCTTCAAAACATGAGCATGAGTAAGCAAATTCTTAAATCATTTGAATTAGAATGTCTCACATTTCTCAGACCACACAAACTTAATGTTATTCCTCTATAGTGATGTGATTAGATGGGTGATTTTAGAAAATCCCTCAATGAATTTTCTATAATATCCCACAATTCCCATAAAGGATATTACGTTTGCAACATTCTTTGGATTAAGATAATTTGTTATGTATTCAACCTTCTTAAGGTACACTGCAATTTCTTCCTTTGAAATAATGTGGCCCAAATACTATACCCTGTGTTGATACACATTGCACTTGCTCAACTTGGCATATAGATTATGCTCTCTAATAACACGCAATAGCATTCTAAAGTGTTGATATCACTCTTCTTCATTCCTGGAGTACACAAGCATATCATCTAAAAATATCAACACGGACTTTTACAAAATACTTGTTGAAGACATTTTTCATGAGGCACATGAATGTGTATGGCACATTGATGAGACCAAATGCCACCATTGTGAACTCATAATGACCATATCTAGTCCTGAACGTGGTCTTCTGGATGTATTCCTCCTTTGTCATTACTTGATAATAAATGTTAGAATTGATGTGCCATTTAGATCATCAAGCAATGAGTGCAATCAATTATTATTCAATGAAGAGGAATGAATTATACAGACTGAAAAAATCAAATCTCACAAGAAACAGGCAAGTATTGCTCAGAGAATTACAATATTATCTTCATTAAAGAATCCGTTGTTACAATAGTGTTACATAAGGAAGAATTTGAATTCATTAGGGATGAATTCAAATCTACCAACTGACTTTGACTGCATATGACTACATGGATAACTAAATATGTCTAAATCACTAATGGATTCCAAGTGGTTAACTCCAGATGTCTAATTCAGTTAATCCATCAGTTATAACAAGTTAAACCAGTCTAACTGCAATGGTAGGTGAAAATTAGGTGAGAACTAGCACCTTCGCACATGCAACCATGCATAACTAGTGCTAACTGAACTGGAGTATAAATAACTGAATGTAACTAAAGAGTAACTAACTAGTTACCAACTCCCAACAACTAAAGGAGGTTGGTTCCGGGACTCCTAGTGGCTCCTAATATGTAGGGATTGGCCTAGGAGGCACCTAAACTGGTGCATGCAAGTGTAGTGAGTCTCAGTTAGCCTCTATTGATGTTCCCCACACTCTAGTGACTGGTACATGTGGCCCCATTAGGCCAAGTGGACCCAATGGTACTAGTGGAACCAATAGTTAATAAAATACTCCTAATTTAGGCTAGTATAATCTAATAGACATTTTCGACAAGGGAGGATTATAAATCCTAACACCCCCCCTGAATCCTAACTTGTACAACTGTGGGCCCTAGAAATAAGGCCAAAAATTCACCCATATACAATATAAAAGATAAAAAAATCTTCTTAATAAATCGAGGAAATAGGGGAAAACCTCATGGGAAAACCCACCCCTAAAGATAAGTAGGAATCATGAAATACCAGTTAAAAACTTGGAAAAACTCTGCTGCAAATTTGTAGCTCTATGCAGCAGTATGGTTCTTATGTGTAGAAAAATCCTGAATTTGTGCATGTGAACCTATCCAAACTAATGGATATGTTTGGAGGAATTTTTCTCTTTAGAAGAAGAAGAATGTACTCAACTGAATCAGAAATATAGACAACTGCTAGATGAAAATTAGACCCATGTAGAGCAACTGAAATCGACTGATGAGAGAGAAAAGGTGCTTGAGAATTCAAACCACGTGAGGAAAACCCAATAAAATGATATATTTTAGCCTTGAACATCAAACCATTTGAGTTAAAATCAGTCCCAAGTGTTAGGATCAAGTGTCTAGGCGAATACAAAAAGTCTCCATCTTTACTAGTTCTATGAGGAGATGAGCATGTGATCAAAGAGATAGGTAGAGAAGCCTTGGGACTATGGAGAGTGAATGATTGAGCTCCATAATATGATATAGCTTCATAAATAATCAATTATTCACAAAATATAATATCATAAAACTCATAAGAGGAAACTAACATCAAATCCCCAGCAACAAGTTTGAAGGAGACTTGTGGTGCTTGATTTGTCACACCAAAATTGATGAGAGAAGCTACAAGCATTACTGAAAGCTCTTGAAATTTAAAAAATAAACCAAATAATATCATATCATATCCAAATAAATCATATCCAAATAGGTTCATATCATATCCAAGAGTGAGGAATGATATCAAATCCCCAACAACAATTTTGAAGGAGACTTGCGGTACTTGATTTTTCACACCGAAATTGATGAGAGCAGCTTCGAGCATTACTGAAAGCTATTGAAAATAATTAAAACATGAAACAAATAATGTAATATAAGATCCAAATAATATCATATCATATTCAAATAGGATCATATCAGATCCAAGAGTTTTCTCCACCGAGATGGTAGATGCACAATTTTCTCCTTCTTCAAAATTCTGAAAATTGGTGCATGCAATCATGTAGGAATTTACTGGAAGCTCTAGATCAATGAGAGTGAATGGATCAATCCTAAAATATGATATTATTTCCAAAATATTCATATTATTACTTATATTCACACCAAAAATATCATTAGATATAGAGAAATCAAATTCCTCTTGCCTTTCGGAAACAATCACCGATAAACTATGCACATAATTTAAAATAGAAGAATCACTGGAGAATTTTTGCAAAGAATGGAAGGAGAGTTTTTCTTCAGAAACAGAGATTCAAATATATTCTTCTTGATTAGACATGTGAGTATATGAGATATCATATATCTCATACACTTCCGAAGCAGCAGGAGAAGGAGGCACTCCAAAGAGACTTTCTTCAATTCAAATTGACTGTGAGGAAAATTTTGCTTCTTCTTCATATTCAGCAATTCACTTTGCTGTAGGAGAGGGCATGAAATAATCATGCTGAATTTTATTTGAACATCTCTCAACATATGGTATTTTAGATTCATCTCCCATATGACTACTAGGTCCTTCTGATAGAGGGAAAGTGATGAAGGATTTCTTGGAGGAAACCATGTGGTTAGATTCTCTAGAATCTATCAAATAATCCTTCGACAGAGTGAGGCTTGCATGCAAGGCATGGAATATCTCATGTTATTCAGTATGCTCTTCATCATCAGACATCTTTGCATATTTTGTAAGGGAAATATTATTCTGTAAACATATATCTTTCAACTGGTCAAGGGTCTTCTTCATGCACGAGTCTTCAGGACGAAAATCCCTCATACAATAGGGACACTTTTTCTTTTCAAACCTTTTCCTCTTCTTGGAGCCCAAAGCTCCTTCAGATGTCTTATAATTCTCTTTAGGATTCAAATCAAATGTTTTAGGATCCTTCCCCTTAGGTCTCCATTTATATTGTGCTTTGGTAGAGTCTGTCACTAGGAGGGCTTGTTCTTTGGAAGTCTTGATGACTCCCATTTGGATCAACTTCTATTGCTCCTGTATTAGGGACTCGACAAAGGAATCAAGTGAGGGAATATTCCAATTGGGAATGGAAGCTATTCTAGAATGGAATATTGAGACAAATACTGAATACTCAGATCCTAGTTTGTTGAGTATGGAGAGCACATGCTTCTCATCCTTTCTTTCTATTCTGTACTATCTGCATTGGAGTGCAAGAAACTTGAATTTAGTAACATTAGAGGAATTTTGGGGTCTAAAATGGGCCTCCTAAGGAAAATAATAAAATAATAGTTAAAATAATAAAATAATGGTTGAAATAATAAAATAATATTAATTAATTTTGGAGGAAGAAAGAAAAAAACTACTTTTTGTGTTCGTATTTTCGACATATCTCCCTGTCTTTTTACTCAAATTTCGATCAGGAGAGCTCGTTGGATGCGGAATTTGATTCTGCATCCAACGAGTACCCACACTGCATACTTTTGACGGACCCCTCTACCCCAAAAACAAGAAATACCTGAAAAAACGTGGTGATGATGTCATCATCACATTTTTTCAGGTATTTCTTGTTTTTGGGGTAGCGGAGTCCGTCAAAAGTATGCAGTGTGGGTACTCGTTGGATGCGGAATCAAATTCCGCATCCAACGAGCTCTCCCGATCGAAATTTGAGTAAAAACACAATGAGATATGTCAAAAATACGAACAAAAAAAGTAGTTTTTTTTAATGAGAAATATGCCAATTCAACCATTATGGTTGACTTATTTTATTGAAATTCTATTGGTTCTTGAATTCCAACTCACAAAAACTTATTTTGGCACGTTTTCTTATAAGGCCCATTTTAGACCCCAAATTTCCTCTAATGAGAATTGTTGGATGGTATCGAAATAGCTGGGATGTAAGGCTATCAATGTGTTCTCCAAAATGTGTCCCTAAAGCTCATCTTTCTTTCCAAACAAGACTTCAAGCTTCTCCCAAGATTCCCTGGGAGTCCTCAAACCTTCAAGGTGAAAGAGGAGATCTCTAGATATGTGAGTACATAGATAACCGAAAGCTTCATCTAAGCGTTTCATAAAAAAAATTTCTCAGCTGGATGATGGGGCTCAACCTCCCTTCCAAGTATTATCCTGAAGTAGACCTTGTTGTGCAAGGAAAATTGCATATCCGCCATCCAATCAACATAATTGAAGGGTGTTAGGATCTGAGGTGTGGAGGGGTGAGAATCCATAATTCTCCTGTTAGAAAAGACAATATCTTCACACAAGCTATGCAACAACTGTAGAAATTTCACTGCAAAACCAAAATCATTCGAACTATGTTAGAATCAAACCTCCCCTCTTGACATGAACACTTTATCAAGGTCCATCATGCCTGCACTGCCACTCTGAATAAATTCAGAAGAAGTAAGGCACGCTTTGCGGGACTTCTATGGAAACCCAGCTGCTTTTGGTGTTCAATGGAGAGTAGACAGACTTGAATCTTGCTTGAGATGGCTGTGATACCATGTTAGAATTGTTGTTCCATTTATATCATCAAGCAATGAGTGCAATCAAATTCTTAATTATTATGCAATGAAGATGAATGAATTATAAAAACTAAACCAATCAAATCTCACGGGAAACAAACAAGTATTTCTCAGAGAATTGCAGTATTATCTTCATTAAAGAATCCAGTGTTACAATAGTGTTACATAAGGAATAATTTGAATTCATTAGGGATGAATTCAAATCTACCAACTGACTCTAACTATATCTGACTGCATGGCTAACTGAATATGTCTAAATCACTATCGGAGTCCAAGTGGTTAACTCTAGATGTCTAATTCAGTCAATCCATCAGTTATAATCAGCTAAACTAGTCTAAATGCAGTGGTAGGTGAAAAGTAGGTGAGAACTAGTGCCTTCCCACATGAAACCATGTATAACTAGGGCTAACTGAAATGGAGTAGAACTAACTGAATGTAACTGAAGAGTAATTAAGCTTAACTAGTTACCAACTCCCAACAACTGAAGGAGGTTGGTGTCGAGACTCATAGTGGCTCCTGAAATGTAGGGATTGACCTAGGAGGCACCTAAACTGATGCATGCAAGTGCAGTCAGTCTCAGTTAGCCTCTATCGTTGTTCCCCACACTCTAGTGATTGGTACATGTAGCCCCATTAGGCTAAGTGGACCCAATGGTACTAGTGGACCCAATAATTAATAAAATAATCCTAAGTTAGGATAATATAATCTAATATATAGTTTGGAAAAGGGAGGATTATAAATCCTAATAATAACCAGACCTCAAATCAATATTTGAAAACATTCTAGCTCCCTTCATTTGGTCAAACAAGTTGTCAAATTTGGGTAAGGGGTACTTGTTCTTAACTGTCCCTTTATTTAGTTTCCTATAGTCAATACACAACCTTAAAGTTCCATCTTTCTTTTTGAAAAATAACACTGGTTCTCTTTGAGGAGTTACACTAGGTCTAATATAACTTTTATCCATCAATTCCTGCAGTTTCATTTTCATCTCTTCCAATTTTGGTGTGCTCATCCTATAATGATATTTGGAAACTAGAGTTTCCCCAGGAACAAGGTTTATTGTAAAATCAATGTCCCTTTTTGGTGGTAGTCCTGGAACTTCATCTCAAAATACATCTCTAAACTCTTGTAACAACAGAAGGTATTCTATACTTGGACCCTTTTCCTCTAATGAATATGATGTATGGAATAACTCCCTTCTTGTAGAATTTCCTTAACTACAAGGCTGAGATATTCCTTACTGAAACCTTCTTGGGAATCCTTTTCGCTAACCGTAATCTTACCTCTTTATCAATGCATTCAAGGACTTTCTTATAACAGTCTACCTCGACCTTATGCTTTTTCAACCAGTCCATACCAATGAGATCATCATAAGACCCTAATGGTAGGACATTCATATATGCTTTTGTAAACAACCCATTTAACTTTATGGGGCACTCTTTCACCGCTTCACTAAATTTTCCTTTTGTTCATGTGGCTAACTGAACTAGCCAAGATTTATTGTGCTTCATCCTCTTCAAGGAATAGTTTTCAACCACTTTTGGAGTAATATAACTATGAGTAGATCCACGATCAATCAAAATAGAAATATATTGATTAGCAATCTTACCTTCAACTTCCACCACCACTGATTGATGATCTTCCTCATGGTTATCCAATGCTGCATAAATCTGAGGAGTTTCCCTTTCCATATCCTCCATTTTTTGTTGTTGTTTTCTCTAAGTTGTGCATACTTCGAGGGTTCTCTTTTCAATGTGAATAGTCCTTAAGCATATGGTTTCCTCCACATCCCCAACACCTAGTTGGCCTCTTTTATGCCGCTACTTCTAGTTTTCTTCCACTTTGATCTTGCTACCCTGGTTGAAAGTTTCTTGGATGATTTGTAAATGGGGGGTTTGAACCCACCCTTCCTTTGTTCAAAGCTTCTCTTTTGATTCCCTTTCCATCCTGAGTTAATATTTGACTTACCTTTTCTTTGTTCATAGAAATTTATGGCCATTATAATGTCTTCATCAAGACTAGGATGATTAACAAATTCAATCCTAACTCTAAAAATTTGAGGAAGACTTCCAAGAAAAGTTTGGATATTTACTCTTTCATTCCCAATGTAGTCTACAAACCTTAGTAATTCCAAAAAATGGTGAACATGCTCATCCATAGATATTTGTCCCAGTTTTAATTCATGGAACTCCCATCTCTTGTTATCATAGTAGATATGTACTTTTATTAGAAATACTTTTAAAATTTCACCTAGCAAATTCTTCTGTCCTTAATCCCTTTTACTTACATGAGGTTCTCCCACCAAATGGAAACTCATCCATTGAGATTATAAATAACTATTCTAGAATTTTCATTTTTAGAATAATTGTGAATCTAGAAATATTTTTTTTCCCAAAGAGCCATGCCTCTACCTCTGGGCCTGTTTTAGTTTCTCCATCAAATGTGGGAGGCCTTGCCTTTCTAAATTCTCCTTGTGGAATATTTTTGGAAGTCCTTAATCTTCTTGAGATGATGGAATTATGTCTTGGGATTGTTACCACCTAAGTTGTACTTGGTGGTTTTATCAAGTGATCTTGGTGAACCAGACAAATATGATTTGTTTGGACTTCAGAAGACCTTCAGACTTGCTTCTGGGAAGTGTTTTTTTATCTACCACATGTTCATACCCCCTTGGGGGAGTTGTAACAAAATGTTCTAGCATGGTAGTGTCTGTAAAAGACTCAGTCTCTTGGAATTTATTTGTCAATCCAATCATCCCAGAGTGTTTTTTCCCTTGGTTATTATTGGTTGTTGAATAAACGACTGATAATTTCTGAGTTTTTCACCCAATACCTCCAAAGTTGGGGTGGTCGAATTGGAATTTAGGTCTATTGAGGTTATTAGAGACTGTGTGTCAATGAATAAACATGCTAGGAATTATGGTCAAGTCATATGAACATGTGCTAAGTCCCCCTAGCTTTTTTTTAAATTTTTTTTAAATTTTAATTTTTCCACAAAACTTAGGCTATTTTTTAATAGTCTAATTGGAAAAATTGGTCTTGTAATAAAAGTGGGGTTAAAAGTTAGATTTAGTCATGGGGGTGCTCATTTTCTAACTTAGAGCACCCGGTAAACCCATAAACCCACTTTTCCTAAGTTTTGAGTTATTTTTCCATCACTTAGTTGAGAAAATCCAAAAGAAATCAAATATTAATTAATTTAATTAAAAAATAAATAAATAATGGAGAAAATCCAAATTCCTAAATCAATGGATTTTGCTTCATTTGACTGAAGTCAGTCTAATTGGATTCAGTTTGACCAGGAGTTCCCACTCCTTGATTGAAGGCATGATGTGGGCTGAAGAGGAGCTTAACTGGCTCATGCAGATCTAGTGTTGCACTCTCCTTTTTCTCTCCTCCACATGTGTGGATCAATATGGGAGTTGTTTGTTGGTTGGTTCAGTTCATTGAGTGAGGTGTCACTCTGATTTGCAGTTCTAGTTCAGTTAGACTCAGTTCATCCAGTTAGAATCAGTTCATCATCAGATGAGACTCAGTTCATCATCAGATGAGACTCAGTTCATCATCAGATCAGATTTAGTTCATCAACAGATCAGATTCAGTTCACTCGGTGAGGTGTCACTCTGATTTGCAATTCTAGGTCAGTTAGACTCAGTGAGGTGTCACTATGATTTGCAGTTCTAGTCCAGTTAGACTCAGTTCATCTAGCTAGAATCAGTTCATCATCATATCAGACTCATCTCATCATCAGATCATACTCAGTTCATCATTTGATCAGGCTCGGCTTGACTCTTTGTCAACTTTAGTCTCTCTTTTAGTCAGGCATGCACCCCCTCTGGGGCAGGGTTTCAGTTTTTGCTATAAATAAAGCACAGTTTCCTCCTATCCAAGCTAGTTAGAGTTGTATTGAAGAGTTGTTTCCATTGTAATACCGCTATATTTTCATTGTGAATAAATAATATTTGGAGGCTATACCGTGTAGTGCATGTGTTTGTGTGGATTCCCAGCGTCATGCTGCTAATGTGGTAACTGCAATTTTTTCCAATTTTTGTGCTGATTTGTATTATGGCTTCAAGGATTCAGTTGAATCAAGTAAGGGTGTAAAATATTCAAGTAATATTACTTTCCATTGTTTATTCATATTATGTATGCTCAAGAATTTAAGTTATATGCTTAAATAAGATTATTTTTGCATGATCTTTCATTTTTTGTTTCATACATCTATATCCAGATCTCACGAGGTGTTGTGCAGGCTTGTGTTATTTAGTTACAGGTTCCTTATCGGATGAAGGTGTGGATCAATATTGATTCCATTCCTTATCCAATAAGCTCAAGACTCTGTCCATCAGCGCTCCACAAAAGGGCCTCCTTTCAGCTTGTCCAATTCAAGCAACAAACCAACCTTCTCTCCTCTTCTTCTCTTTTTAAAAGAAATTAAATATTTTTGGTTACTTTGTTTATGCATGAGATTCTAATTTATCATATGCAAAATATCTCATTAGATCTCCGACATAAGCATTCAAAAATCTAGATCTCTGTTTTTCAAAAAATTTCCATAAGCATCATAGATTTGGCATAAAGAAATCGTCTTTTGCATGGTATTTTAAAGGAAATCTATATCTTGCATGCATTAGATTTTTCTGTCGTAATTTAAAATATAAATCCAAAAATCAGTGCACATCATATTGGATTCCCAAAATAAAATCCAATATCCCAAGGAAAGCTTGCTTTCCTTGGTTCCTTTTCACCCTTTTTTAAACTAGTTTTAACTTAGGTGTTTTCGGTTAAAAGTGGGCTGACCCAAGGGTAATTTCAAAGTGATTTTGGGAATATTTAATTTTAATAATATTTCTGTTTTTGATCAATTATAACAGAAAAGAGGAGGATGCGCTGTCCGAAAAGTGACTTTTGGGCCATCCGGAACCCCCCAGGGGTCTCCCCTTTTCCTGAAATCTTTAATTTTTTCACTTTGTAAGTTCTTGGGTTCATTATGTATAAGAACCAAGAGGAATTATATCATTTTTATAATGTTGTAACAACCAGTAATACAAAATAATTTCAAATAGGCTCTTTCGAGCTCATTCCCCATCCCCCCTGCGGGGATTCGCTTCCGTTTTTCCTTTTTTCCTTTTTCCTATTTTTTGCTCTAGATTAGTTTCATTTATGAAAAATAGTGTACTTTGATTAATTTCATCATATATTCCATATTATAAAGTCAAATTAACTTTAATACTTACCCCACGAATCCCAATTGAACCGAAAGGTGAAAGAGGATCGTGGTAGATTTAATTAGAGAACCCGTGATTTATTTTATTTTTGTTGCTGCGTTATTCACTGGTCATTTTTGCAAGAAATCAATTAAAATCAACCCCCTCCTTGATTCCCTGATTGAGGTCCACTTGGACCTAAAGAGGTTCCTAGAAGTTTTTCTTTCTAACAAAAACACATTGATTAAAATTTACTAAAAATTAAAAAGACTCCGGTGTGTATGCTCTGCATTTTGGTTGTAGTTTGTTTGATCAGTCAAGCTGCATCAAAAGAAACATGAGTGACTATATTAATTAGGTTTCATTTTCCCCAATTAACCACCATCAGGTGAAAATACAACGCCTCGAACAAACCGTAAGCATTGGAAAAATACCCAAAGGAAATGGGAACTACTGGACAGTGACCTCGAGGCACCGATCTCTGTTACACCCTAGTGGGTGTATTATGAACACAGTCTCAGAGACTCCATTCAGCCCACACATTCCTTGCAGGTAGCCATGAAGGTTTTATTTTTGGACATACTCCAAGTACCCCTCGGGTATATCTAGAGTCCCCCGTATCCTAATTTAATCCACTCATTTTTCATATTAACTTAAAACGTACCAAGAGACAATTGCAAAAAATTCACTCCAAGCACATGCAAGCACATTTAATCATTTTGTGACTCCATTTTCAGGCACTAGTTATTTGTTTACTTCTTTCGATATATATATTGTGTGTCAGCATTGTGCTTACTTGTGTTTATTTTTCATCTTGTCATATGTGGTTCTCAATTGTTAACTTCAAACTCCTAAGCAAATTATTCAATTTAATACCATCATACTAAAGTAATTAGCCTTAGTAACTTAATAGGGTCTACCCCCCTTGGCTTCGTTAGGATTTGAGCCTAAACGGAGGAGTTAAGAATAAGGTGACAACCTTGACTCGAGACTTTCCCCAATGACACACTGAGTGGCTTGAAGATCTCTGCCACATCCCCCCCAGGTGTGTGAAAGGAGGCAACACTTTTTAGCGCTGTCACCAGGGATAAATTTTTTTATTCCCGAAGTACGACTTTTGTTTTCTTCCCTTTTTTTTTGCTTTGTTTGATGAATGCTTAGAGTAGATCTTTAATTTTCATTTGGCGACTCCACTGACTTTTTTCAGTTTTTATTTTTACAAAGAAAAGCAAAAAATATTTTTTGTGAAATATTTATAAATGCTTATTTTTCTTTTTCACATGGCGGCTCCATTCAAGGGATAAAACCCTATTATCTCATAAACTTGTGAAGTTTTGTTGTGTGTAGATGAGCCCATGTGACATATTAAAAACTTTAAAGCTCATCACTTAATAGCTCCACCTTTTTAGTACAAGGTTTAGTGGTTATATCAAATGCATACTATTAATTTTTGATATGGATGAATTAAGGGAGCAATATGGTGCCCAGATAGCCAAAAAAATTTAGCTTATTGATTTCTCAAACATCCCAGAATTCCTAACTTTGGTTATGGTGTGGGGGATGTATATAAATGGCTTCCAGTCTTTCATGGAAATTATGGTGATTCAGCCATCTGGCATGTAAAAACTTTCCTTTAGTTGATGGCTGACTCCAATGTGCTTTATGAAGACAATATGATGGAAATGTTTGCTAGTACTTTTTAGGGTGAGACCTTTTGTTGGTTCTATCAGGAAATTAGAGGAATTTTGAGGTCTAAAATGGGCCTCCTAAGGAAAATAATAAAATAATATTTATTAATTTTAGAGGAAAAAAGAAAAAAACTACTTTTGTGTTCGTATTTTCGACATATCTCCCTATGTTCTTACTCAAATTTCAATTAGGAGAGCTCATTGGATTCAAAATTTGATTTTGCATCCAACAAGTACCCACATTGCATACTTTTGATAGACTCCGCTACCCCAATAACAAGAAATACTTGAAAAAACATGATGATGATGTCATCATCACATTTTTTCAGGTATTTCTTATTTTAAGGGTAGCGGGGTCTATCAAAAGTATGCATTATGGGGACTCGTTGGATGGGGAATCAAATTTTGCATCCAACAAGTTCTCCCAATCGAAATTTGAGTAAAAACACAAGGAGATATGTCAAAAATACGAACAAAAAAAGTGGTTTTCTTTTATTACAAATATGCCAATTCAACCATTATGGTTGACTCATTTTATTGGAATTCTATTGGTTCTTGAATTCCAACTCACAAGAACTTATTGTTGGCGCTTTTTTTTATAAGGCCCATTTTAGACCCCAAATTTCCTCTAATGGCCTTCCTAATAAATGTATAACCTCATTTCCAAGCTTCCTTTGGATGTTTTTAGAGCAGTGGCATGATGGTAGGGGTAGTATGAATGGTTTGAAAAAGTTCCTTGGAAAGATCTTTACCTTCTACCTATCTGGGATAGAGTATCACATGGAAACATATGATGGAACTTTTTCCATGATACAAAGTATTGAATACTTGGAATCACTTCTTGAACATTTAAGTGAAGAGGAGATCCATGATACTCCCATCAAAGAATTTCCTCGTAGTTATTTAATAAATGAAGAAATTAGGCGGCTTATTAAAGAATATGAGGTATCTATCAATACACAGCAAGGTTTTGAATATGGGAACAACCATGACAATCACGTTGAATATTTTCTTTAAGAACCCTTATTTGGAGAGAAGGTTGAAAACCATCCTCATATCACTTTAGCAGAAAATAATAAAGATTTGGAAAAACTAGAGGAACCCATTGAGCAACACATCCTAAGTGATCCCATTGAATATGTCCATAAATTTTCCATGATTGAAGATAATATATAAGAAACCATTATATAATCCTATAAAGAAACTTATGATAAGATCAGTATGGTGTGTGATAACACTAGGCCTTGTTCTCCACATGTTGATGAAGGTTTGGAAAGTTTATTTCCTTGTAACATTTTTGAAGACAAATCTTCTGAAGAAGATTGTTATGAATACAAGGAAGACATGGATAGGCAGGAGCATGATTCCATGGATGAAGAGTCCCCCACATATGACATGGATGGGAGTGATGACTATTGGAATTTCATAGACAATCCAACTTGTGAAAATATTATTGAGAATCCCATCCATGATATGTCCAGCAAGGGAAGTGTAGATACCTGGGAAAATATTAGAATGGAAGAGGATCATTCAGAATTTTCACATGATCATTTAGAGTCATATCATGCAGAGCCGCACAAAGGTATCAGTAATGAAGACATTGAGAAGCAGTGTTGTGAAAAGTTAGATGTGATGCAGTCAATGGAATATCAGTCTCAACCATCTTCTTCACATATAGAGGTTCCTTATGATTTGGAGCTACTTGGGGCTTATGAAATGAGTTATAATTTGATAAGCCCTAATGATCAATATAATGATGTAGTCAGTCTGCCTCATCTTGTCGATTGGTATATCAGTCCTATCCAGTCATGGATAGAAGCAGCCTGTGCAAGCACATACCAGTTTGGGAAGAACTTTAATGACTTTATTTATGCCTATGATTTCCCATCCAACCTGCCCATTCTAGATCATCACATATGTTTGCATTTTCTGAATAAAGTATCCTTACTTTGGCTCGTAACCAAAGACAAGGCAAACCATTTTTATGTTAATAAAATGCTTAGGTGGTTACATTGGATTTTTTTATTACACCTAACCTTTTTATATCATGCTTAGAGTAGGAAAATAAGCTCCTTAAAAGAGAGCATTTACTTTCTGCATTTCCGTTCATTCTAGATCATCACATAGGTTTGCATTTTCTGAATAAAGTATCCTTACTTTGGCTCGTAACCAAGGACAAGGAAAACCATTTTTATGTTAATAAAATGCTTAGGTGGTTACATTGGATTTTTTTATTACACCTAACCTTTTTATATCATGCTTAGAGTAGGAAAATAAGCTCCTTAAAAGAGAGCATTTACTTTCTGCATTTCCGTTTTGTACTTAGCTATAATAATAATAATAAATGCATTAGTTAGTTACATTTGTTTTGTTTAAATAAATTAGCTTAATGGTTCATTTGTTTTTTTATAAAGCTTGTGCTATTGAACTTTTCTTGTCAAGTTGAGATGTTTTTACAGGGTGTATAAACTAGCATTAGAGGAAATTTGGGATCTAAAATGGGCCTTATAAGAAAATGTGCCAAAATAAGTTTTTGTGAGTTGGAATTCAAGAACCAATAGAATTTCAATAAAATAAGTCAACCATAATGGTTGAATTGACATATTTGTCATTAAAAAAAACTACTTTTTTTGTTCGTATTTTCAACATATCTCATTGTATTTTTACTCAAATTTCGATCAAGAGAGCTCATTGGATGCGGAATTTGATTCCGCATCCAACGAGTACCCACACTGCATACTTTTGACGGACCCCGCTACCCCAGAAACAAGAAATACCTGAAAAAATGTGATGATGATGTCATCATCGCATTTTTTCAGGTATTTCTTGTTTCTGGGGTAGCGGGGTCCATCAAAAGTATGCAGTGTGGGTACTCGTTGGATGCGGAATCAAATTCCACATCCAACGAGCTCTCTCAATCAAAATTTGAGTAAAAACATAGGGAGATATGTCGAAAATACGAACACAAAAAAGTAGTTTTTTTCTTTCTTCCTCCAAAATTAATCAATATTATTTTATTATTTTAACTATGATTTTATTATTTTAACTATTATTTTATTATTTTCCTTAGGAGGCCCATTTTAGACCCCAAAATTCCTCTAATGAGATTTTGGTGTTCTCGTATCCTCTCATTTCCCTATGACCAAATCGAGCACACATCCTGCAGTTGGAGACAGATGTTACCACCTAAGTTGTATTTGGTGGTTTTATCAAGTGATTCTGGTGAACCGAACAAAGATGATTTGTTCGAACTTCAAAAGACCTTCATACTTGCTTCTGGGAAGTGTTTTTTTTTATCTACCACATGTTCATACCCCCTTGGGGGAGTTGTAATAACATGTTCTAGCATGGTAGTGTCTATAAAAGACTCGGTCTCTTGAACTTTATTTGTCAATCTGATCAGCTCGAAGTGTTTTTTCCCTTGGTTATTATTGGTTGTTGAAAAAATGACTCATAGTTTCTAAGTTTTTCACTCAACACCTCCAAAGTTGGGGTGGTCAGCTTGGAATTTAGGCCTATTGAGGTTATTACAGTTTGTGTGTCAATGTATAAACATGCTAGGAATTATGGCTGAATCATATGGACATGTCCTAAGTCTCCCTAGGCTTTGTTAATTTTTTATTTTTTTATTTTAATTTTTCCACAAAACTTAGGCTATTTTTTAATAGTCTAATTGGAAAAATTGGTCTTGTAATAAAAGTCGGGTTAAAAATCAGATTCAGTCATGGGGGTGCTCATTTTCTAACTCGGAGCATCTGATAAACCCATAAACCCACTTTTCCTAAGTTTTGAGTGATTTTTCCATCACTCAGTTGAGAAAATCCAAAAAAAATCAAATATTAATTAATTTAATTAAAAATTAATTAAATAATAGAGCAAATCCAAATTCCTAAATCGGTGAATTTTGCTCTATTTTTACTGAATGCAGTCTCATTGGCTTCAGTTTGACCAGGAGTTCCCACTCCTTGATTGAAGGAATTATGTGGGATGAAGACGAGCTTAACTCGCTCATGCAGATCTAGGGTTGCGCCCTCCTTTCTCTCTCCTCCACACGTGTGGATCAAGTTGGGAGTTGTTTGTTCATTGGTTCAGTTAACTGAGTGAGGTGTCACTCTGATTTGCAGTTCTAGTTCAGTTAGAATCAGTTCATCTAGCTAGACTCAGTTCATCATCAGATCAGACTGAGTTCATCATCAGATCAGACTCAGTTCACTCGGTGAGGTGTCACTCTGATTTGCAGTTCTAGTCCAGTTAAACTTAGTGAGGCGTCATTCTGATTTGTAGTTCTAGTCCAGTTAGAATCAGTTCATCCATCTAGACTCAGTTCATCATCAAATCAAACTCAGTTCATAATCATATTAGACTCAGTTCACCATCAGATCAGGCTTGACTTGACTCTTTGTTAGCTTCAGTTTCTCTTTCAGTCAAGCATGCGCCCCCTCTGGGCTAGGGTTTCAGTTTTTGCTATAAATAAAGCACAGTTTCCTCCTGTCCAAGTTAGTTAGAGTTGGATTGAAGAGTTGTTTCCATTGTAATATTGCTATATTTTCATTGTGAATAAAGAATCTTTGGATGCTATACCATGTAGTGCATGTGTTTGTGTGGATTCCTAGCATCATGCTGCTAATGTGGTAACTGCAAATTTTTTCCAATTTTTGTGTTGATTTGTATTCTGGCTTCAAGGATTCGGTTGAATCATGTAAGGGTGTAAACTACGCAAGTAAGATTACTTTCTCTTGTTTATTCATATTATGTATGCTCAAGAATTTAAGTTATATGCTTAAATAAGATTATTTTTGCATGATCTTTCATTTTTTGTTTCATACATCTATATCCAGATATCACGAGGTGTTGTGTAGGCTTGTGTTATTTAGTTGCAGGTTCCCAATTGGATGAAGGTGTGGATCAATATTGATGCCATTCCTTATCCAATAAGCTCAAGAATCTGTCCCTCAACGCTCCACAAAAGGGCCTCCTTTCAGCTTGTTCCATTCAAGCAACAAACCAACCTTCTCTCCTCTTCTTCTCTTTTAAAAAAAAATAAGTCTTCTTGGTTTCATTTTTTATGCATGAGATTCTAATTTATAATATGCAAAATATCTCATTATATCTCATACATAAGCATTAAAAAATCTAGATCTCTATTTTTCAAAAGTTTTCCATAAGCATCATAGATCTGGCATAAAGAAATCGTCTTTTGCATGGTATTTAAAGGAAATCTATAGCTTGCATGCATTATATTTGTCTTTTGTAATTTAAAAGATAAATACAAAAATCAGTGCAAATCATATTGGCTTCCCAAAAGGCAATCCAAGATCCCAAGGAAAGCTTGCTTTCCATGGTTCCTTTTTCACCCTTTTTTAAACTAGTTTTAACTTAGTTGTTTTCGGTTAAAAGTGGGCTGACCCAAAGGTACTATCAAAGTGATTTTGGGAATATTTAAGTTAAATAATATTTCTTTTTTTATCAGGTATACCAGAAAATAGGAGGAGGTGCTTTCCAAAAAGTGACTTTTGGGCCATCCAGAACCCCCCAGGGGTCTCCCCTTTTCCTCAAATCTTTAATTTTTTCACTTTGTAAGCTCTTGGGTTCATTTTATATAAGAAACGAGAGGAATTATATCATTTTTCTGATATTGTAACCACTGGTAATAAAAAATAATTTCGAATAGGCTCTTTCGAGCCCATTCCCCATCCCCCCTGGGGGGATTCGCGTCCTTTTTTCATTTTTTTCATTTTTCCTATTTTTTGCTCTATATTAGTTTAATTTATGAAAAATAGTGTAATTTTATTACTTTCATCATATATTCCATATTATAAAGTCAAAGTAACTTTAATACTTACTCCATGAATCTTGATTGAACCGAAAGGTGAAAGAGGATCGTGGTAGATTAAATTAGAGAACCTGTGGTTTGTTTTATTTTTACTGATGCATTATTCACTATTAATTTTTTCAAGCAATCAATTAAAATCAACCCCCTCCTTGATTCCCCGATTGAGGTCCATTTGGACCGAAAGAGGTTCTTGGAGGGTTTTCTTTCTAACAAAAACACATCAATTAAAATTTACTAAAAATTACAAAGACTCTGGTGTGTATGCTCTGTGTTTTGGATACAATTCATTTGATCAGTCAAGCTACATCAAAATCAATGTGAGTGACTAGATTAATTAGGTTTAATACTTACCCCACGAATCCCGATTGAACCGAAAGGTGAAAGAGGATCGTGGTAGATTAAATTAGAGAACCTGTGGTTTGTTTTATTTTTACTGCTGCATTATTCACTATTAATTTTTTCAAGCAATCAATTAAAATCAACCCCCTCCTTGATTCCTCGATTGAGGTCCATTTGGACCGAAAGAGGTTCCTGGAGGGTTTTCTTTCTAACAAAAACACATCGATTAAAATTTACTAAAAATTACAAAGAATCTGGTGTGTATGCTTTGTGCTTTGGATACAGTTCGTTTGATCAGTCAAGCTGCATCAAAAGCAATGTGAGTGACTAGATTAATTAGGTTTCAATTTCCCCAATTAACCACCATCAGGAGAAAATCCAATGTCTCGAACAAACCGTAAGCGGTGGAAAAATACCCAAAGGAAGTGGAAAAGTGACCTCGAGGCGTCGATCTCTGTTACACCCTAGCAGGTGTTTTATGAACACAGCCTCAGAGACTCCATTCAGACCACACATTCCTTGCAGGTAGCCATGAAGGTTTTATTTTTGGACATACTCCAAGTACCCCTCGGGTATATCTGGAGTCCCCCTTCGCCTAATTTAATCCACTCATTTTTCATATTAACTTAAAATGTACCAAGAGACAATTGAAAAACATTCACTCCAAGCACATGCAAGCACATTTAATCATTTTGTGACTCCATTTTAAGGCACTAGTTATTTGTTTACTTCTTTCGATATATATATTGTGTGTCAGCATTGTGCTTACTTGTGTTTATTTTTCATCTTGTCATTTGTGGTTCTCACTTGTTAACTTCAAAATCCTAAGAAACTTATTCAATTTAATACCATCATACTAAAGTAATTAACCTTAGTAACTTAATAGGGTCTACCCCCCTTGGCTTCGTTAGGAGTTGAGCCTAAACAGAGGAGTCAAGAACAAGGTGATAGCCTTGACTCGAGACTTGGCCCCAAGGACACACCGAATGGCTTGAATATTTCTGCCACGTCCCCCCCATGTGTGTGAAAGGCGGCAACACAGATACTTTCAGAACTTTGCAAATGATATTATATCAAAGAATATCTCAACGAAGACACCCTATGCATCTTGCTCACAAAGTTTTTTCTTGGACTTAGAGTCCTTCTAGTGCAAATTATGGAGTGAATCTCTACATTTATTCCTTCTTGGTACACATTGCTTAGATTTGACTCAATATTAGATTTTTGCTACATATATGTGAGGCTTTGAAGTATGGAAATGTTAATCTAGTTCTGCTCTTACTGAGCTTTAATAAGTATCTCATTAAAACTCCCGATGGTTTGAACTAAATTCTTCGAGGTACTTTGCTCTCTCCTTCCATTGGATCTTGTCCCTACATTTTCTCCTTGCATATTTTCCCCAAGAACATCTTTCTCATACTCATAGGAACCTTGGGCATCATTCATAGTGACCATTTTTCTTGTGGAATTTTTTCCTAGGTTATGGCTATTCAAAACTGTCAACTAAAAGATTTGTGCACCATAAAAATGTTTATTAGATATCTCATAATTACATATGAATTGACACATAAGGTATCAATTAAAATAAATGTACATGGATTCTTTTATGCACGTTGCAAAAAACACTATTGTCCAAATCTATCAAATATGAATAATTCTTGCTTTATGTTGGCATTTCTGGATTTCCAACCATACAAACCTAATCATAAACTTATGATTCTCTTTTTTCCAATTGTATTGTTTTGGCCCAAAATAGCTCCAGTGTTGCAAATGAAGCTCTTATACCACTTTGTAGAATCCCCAGTCCCTTTCTGTTCCTTTGATGTGACGAAGTACTCATTTAGATAATGACCTATGGGTTTTTCTTACTCGGATACGTCTTTGTCATAGCCCCCTTAATCAAATTAACCATCAGATAGAAAATGTATGAAAATGGGATTCCAAATTTTGACCAACCCTTCGTTGCTATCCTTGTAATGTAAAAAAAAATACCTATGCAGAACTAATCCACACCTTAATCTTGGTTAATTAGCCCCTAGTTACCTTTGTAATCAATTACAAGGATTGTACACAACGTCATCAGTTATATCCCTTGATTCCAATATTTTCATGCCAATCCCAATTTCTCTATACGTGGGAGGTCAGGAGTCAGAAGCATAAAATAATTTTCCTGCAAAACATGGCCATGCTCTGACTCTTATTAGGGATTGGAAGTTAGAAGCACAAAACAATCTCCTGATAGAATACTTCACTGACGTTCTGACTCTAATCAGGAATTGGGAGTCAGAGGCATCCAACTATTTGTTAATTAATTTTCCATAATGTTTACACTCAGATGTTCTATAGAATCAAGAATTAGATGTAGGGACACCAAAAATGTTCATTAAACAATCCTCTCCAACGTTGTGAATCCAATGTTCCATACAATTGGGACTCAAAAGTCAAGAGTTGGCCTTCCCGAGCAACAAATCCATTAATTATACTATCAATCCTGTTATCGACACATTGGGAGTCGGTATTCGGCACCACCACCCAAGTAAATGCCTCTTGTGCCACCAATTCTGATGTCGACACATTGGCACCGCACAACAACTCTCCACCCATTTCATGCCGATTCGATGTCGACAATCACCGCCTGTTCAACACAATCAATTTTTCAACAATATCCTTTACTTAAACTATTTTGATCACTGGAACTTGGCCATGCTACCTCTGAACCATGCCAATACGTGAATATGGTGGCTTTGGAGCTTCTTCCACCCTTGTTACGACTCTTCATGACTCATAGAACTTATGAAAGTGCAACTAATCATGCTTAACAAGTATACCATCTATCTATTAGTGCAATTCATGCATAAATAGTTTATTCAACAAAATCACAACCATAGAAAATCCATACACATAGGTAAAATCATTTCCATCTATGAACTCATTTCATTGAACAATTCAAGCTATTTCCCTCAATTAATTCATCATGCATGAGAAAGAATTCATCACAAAAATAAATTGAACATTCATAACAATAAATTAGACAATTCAAAACACAACATAAATACTTATCTTTCATATTAATTGTTTAAGCAACTGGCTACGTGAGTGCAACGTTTCGCCAAACCGTGGTCTCTGTCCATCCTATATTAATTTAGCTGAGAGACCACCCTTGACTTGGGTTTTGATATCCACTAGGAATGAACTATACAAGTTCACTCATAGCCACAAATAAACTATTCATGATAAGTCAATTGTTGGAGACATTTACCATCATACACACTCTTTTTGGTCAAAGTGGCCTAGTTAAACCACTATCCTAAGTATAATTGACATTAATTGACATCAGTGGAGCATTAATTGCCATCATCCAATCACACCCATGCCTACCTACAGTCAAGGAGTGCTAACTTAGCCTTCTCCTATAATCAAGGAGGCTAACTGGAGCACTCCGGGGGTGATCTGAGTGATATTAATGCACCTAATTGCTAACTGGTGGTTACAATCAGTTCAACCAGTCAGTTAAGGCACCTCCTCTCATTAAATATATTATTTAATGATTATTTATTATTATTTAATGATATGGAGTCAACAGGGTGCCTCCACCAACTTTTGATGGTCAGTTCAGCTTCAGTTAACCTCGTCGGGGTTCATTGAAGTCATGGAGCACTAGCACTTGATGGTTGGCTTGCTATGACATGTGTTTGATCTCCTTCAGTTGAGATTCAGTCATTTATTGCACTCCGACTTCAGTTAGGGTTTGGTGAGTCAATTAGGGTTTTGGTTAAGTGGTTAACTGAGTGTGAACCAATGGTTGAGAGTCAGTTAAGCCAGACTCACTCATGATTTCGAATTTCCTCCTTAGGTATTTGAATTTCTCATTGATTCAAGCTATTGCTTGACATTGGTATTGTAACTATTCATTGTTTATTGAATATACAAAGAGGAAACCATTCTGGTTCCGATTAACACCATTTCATGAGTATTTGTTGATTATTCTTTGATGAGATTGATTCTTAGTTCCTAGATCAATGTGCAAGATTAATACCAATATCCTATTGGCAAGGAGTTGTGGATCAGTTAGTTGCGCAACATTGTGGATGTTGCACAAGCTCAGAAGACACCGCACAAGGAAATGATAGCGCGCAAGGCAGAAGATAGACTACTTTTGAATATTTTGTGTCATTTTGTGTACTTTTTGACCTTATTTTGCGGATATTGGTAATTAGTTGGTAGAATCAGTTAAGAATTAGTTATAAAATCGTCCAAGTGGACCATGAATGTAAAGGTGAAAGCCTATAAGTAGAAGAAGAATTGTAAATGTGATCATCAGAGAATCATATAATGAATCATTGTTGTCTGTTTTGGATCCGTGGTTGATTGCGCATAATCTAATATGATAAGAAGAAGGTTGATATGAACTGTTGTTATCATTTTGTTGTTATCCTTTTTGTCTCTTTCTATTTTCCTATTTTGCGAACCCAATGATGAATGTGCAGTGAATCAACAACATGGATCTATGATGATATGTTTATTGCTTATGAATAATGTTATCTTTCTAGATCTATTTTTGTGCCTATAGGTCTGTTATGATTATGAATGACTGATGTGATATGTGAAAAGAAATGATGAATGGTTCTTTTAATACTTAAGCAACTGGTCAGATCTAGTAGATAAGTTGATGAATTATTGATTCACATAGTCCTCTTCTATTCTGCGGAAACTATGTTCCATTAGCCCTCCCTCGAACATCTTAGGTGAGACTTCATCCACTTCATGGGTGTTTCTGGATGGGGTAAAATGTGTCTGGGTTGTTTCTCAAGGAGATCGTGACGAGTTGAGTGTTAACAGAGTGGGAACCCCTGTCGACTGGGTTTTTTTGGTTGGGTTTGCACCAAAAAATGGTTCCTTTTTTAGGACCTTGTTGCGACTGAGAGAAGGATATGTGGAATCCGACGCAACCGAAAATTCAAGATTGGTTTGATCAGAAGCTATGAGAATTTTCTGAAGCAAAAAATAAGAACCCTGGACTAATGATAGACAAGTGATTGGAAATATACATACACGACGGAACTCATGACTATTTTTTTTGTGAGATTCCCATCATATTGTATGAGTGGTTGGCACGGTACACATACAATACGACAAATTTCCAAGGAGGAGAGCCAACATCCTGGACCCCTAAATTGATCCAGGAACTATAGGAAACTGACAATAGAGCATCATGAGCTGTTGAGGTATGGCTGGATAGTATCCTATAAGGATATATTACTGAGTTCACATTCGACACCACCAAGTCCTACAACAAAGCAGAAAGAGAATTTTTCAACAGGCCCAGAGGTAGGTTCTTGTTGTCTCTGCAATTATCAATTAAGATGCTTGTCTATGAAAATGGTATACTGAAGATTCACCTCAAGTAGTAGAACTCCTGTGTGTGGAGGCGGTGGATACCGCGATGAAAGGGGGGCGACGAATGGGAAGATAAGGGGTATATGGGTGCAATTGTTTATGATACTGTGAGGGAAGCCGATGAAGAAAGTGGTATTATGAGGGGAGGAGCAAGGTTTCAACAAGAGAAGAGGCAAAGGAAAAGGGAATGTCCTACTATGATCGAAATGTAGGACCGTGAAGGAAAACCATATAGGACAAAGCAAACCTACAACAATGAAGAGGACAACTAGACCTAAACTACGCCTAGAACAATAGTAAAATCAAACCCCAATAGAAACGTACCCATGCCTTTGTGTACTACTCCACATTTAGGAAGAAACACAAATTCCATGTCAACTTGACTGATGTGCCAGCAACATTCTAGTAGTGGATAAACATATGTAGGAAGAAGGCCCAGGATGGCGAGCGACAATACAAATTTACCCTTGTTCCATGGAAATGGGACTAATGATCCCGAGTAGTATTGGTTCATATGTGAGGCAGTGTGGATTGTCAGACAGGCCACAGACGACGATGTTAAGAAAGGCCAATTAGCGACTACTCTTCGGGGTCATGCACTGGATTGGTATATGAAATTTATACAAGTTCCTATGGGGACTCTTGCAAAAACACTGGATGAAGTCAGGAGAGGACTGATTGAAGAATTACGAAAACCAAAGTCTGAAGTACAATATATTACTAAGTTGAAAGAGATTAAGCAATTTCCTAATGAAACTTTTTGGGACTTTGACTAAAGATTTAAGACACTGATGGTGAGAGTTAGTTTTGATATGAGTGATAATCAGCAAAAAGAATGGTTCATTGCAGCACTAGTACATCACATCTAGAAACCACTGATGTAGCAAAATATCGCGACCTAGAGCGAGGCCCTAGAGATCACCATGAAGTTACAAGATTCACCCATTAGAGAGAGCACAGCTGGTATGAACCAAATTCAGGCCCAGCTCGTGAAATTGATGCTTCAGTTGCAAGACATTAAGAAGGGGAAACAAAATCATGAATATATTTGGTACACTCGTTGTCACACAGATGGACACACTAAAGATACTTGCCCTGAATTTAGAAATTATCTCCTATATGGGGGATCGAACCCACTGATTTATGGAAATGTACCATGGTGTCACATATGTCAAGTATATGGGCATCAAAATGACGAATGTAGCTACATGTAGAAGATGGTCACGAAGCTGACGAGCTTATATTGCACTTTTTGTCACTTGGTTGGGCATGAAGATAAAGACTGTCACGCTTATGAAATACTCCAGGAGAGGACGTATGAATCTTACTACATGAAGGGTGAGGATCCTTGTGTAATACAATAATCAAAACCACAACCACAAGTAGCACCACCTCAATCGTAGTACACACCACTACCACAGATGCATTTTATTTTGTTGCAGCCACAACCATAGGTTCCGCCACAGCCACAATTTGCACCACGGCCATAGTATAATCAGATGCCAATGGATCTACTGCAACCACAGTACATCCAAGCATCACAATATGTACAATAATAATGGAATCCCGTGCCACAACAATTGGCTCAGGCGTAGTACCCGAAGCAAGAAGGATTCCAAGGAAGAGGAGGAGGCTTTGGAAGAGTAGGAGGATGAGGTTGTAGACTTGTCCAGTGTTACAATTATGGGGTATTTTGACATTACCAGAGATATTTCCCGCACTTACAGTGTTCATGTACATACTACACCACACTTGATCATACTGTCGAGAACTTCCCACAACTAATCGCAAGATGGCACACCGGGAATGTTCCTCAGCTGTAGAATCAGAACAAGTTGCAGAATCTAAATCAACTACAAAACCAGAATCAACTGCAGAAACAGGCTCGGAATAGGGTTTCCTCTTCAGACTAAGATTATGAATCAACCAATGAACCCACCAATAAATTAGAATCTACCACTGAACTAGAATCCGCTGATGAACCAAAGTCAAGGATCGACAATTGCGATGATCTTAGCAGAGCCCAGAATAGAGGATGTTGACATTGCCATCGTCACCCATGGAGGTGCGACGATTGGAGAGGATGGATCCCACCCGTAGGTTTGATTGGCTGGGAAGAAGAAGGTGTTTTTTGATATCAGAATTGAAAAAGATACATTCTTTGAATCTCGGGATGTGATCAGAATAAATCCTGGTAAATCAGCTGTCTATGAAATACCCTCTGCTTGTGATTCTTCATTGGAGGCAGGACCATCGCGGCAACATGCTACCTTGCAGCACTTATTTGAAATTTTCTTTTCATTGGCATGAGATCCCGATGCTCTGGCCGAGATTGAAATTTTTTTGCACCGTCTGAGTAAGGAGTGGAAGGAATCCACAGTGAACTCTTTACACAAGAAAAATATGGGCAAAGAGATGCAGAAGTAGATTCAGTCACTTTGGATCTAGGCTTAGATGTGAATATTGTGATAAAGTAGAGATGGCAAAATATGGGGAGGACGACGTTGGGTTGGTCCCCTATACACTTGCGATTGTATAATTAGGCTAAAGTACAACCAATCAGACGTGTATCGAACCTGTTTATGGATGTTGAAGGTATGAATACCTATGCGATTTCAACATAATTGAAGTTGTTGATGGTGGAGACTCTTATCCCATGTTGCTGGGGATTGGATGGGACAATGATAGTATGGCAGTGATTAAATTCTAGAAGAGGATGATGACATTTGAGAATCAAGACATCTGAGCCATCACTTCTATGGATCGAAACAAAGGACGGAGATATATTGAACTAGTTAAAGATGAAGTTGTCAGAGGATGGCATCACGCCTACAATATTTCTGAAGATTACATCCACCCAACTACTAACGGAGAACTTGGTTGGTGCAGCACTATCTCTACTTCTTTTGATTCTAACGATGCATTAGAAAACTGGCAAAATTGCATGCATGTGGTATCATTCAGGAAGTGTGGTTTGATCATGCAGTCGTTGTTCCATGTTGCAACCGAGATTTTTGAATTACCAATTTATGAAGGGCTACCTTATTTGTCTGCATTCTTGATGGATTTTTAAGAAAAGGTATCAGAACCGCAAGGAATGTTGGTGCTGGAGGAAGCACTGAAGGCTACTCCATCACGCTAGTGGGTGAATCATAAACAGACAATTACTGGATGGGCGCAGTGTTGACGGTTGATGACAGTTCGCTTTGGAAAAATAGAAGTATATCACACTAGGAAGTATGATGGGAGGAATAACCCCAGTGACCATTTTATGTAATGCCAAACACTATGGGCATCGCGACCAAAGGATGAATGGGTCCATTCCTTTATTCACACCTTGGATGAAATGCCAAGGTCATGGTATATATCAGCGGATATGTGCAAAGAGATAACCACTTGGGAAGAGCTGATGGTTTGCTTTGCTCATACATTTAGTTTCACAGATGCCAATCTTGATGTCAACAATGCACTTCAGATCATCTGGGATGTGGTATTAAAAGTAGTGTTGGTTGCATATCCAGTGGACCCACATGCGCATTGTCACATGTATTCGATGATGGAATGCTACAATATGTTTGGCGAACTCAAGGATGATGATGAGCTATGAAATATCAATATTCTAGAGAGAAAAGGGATTCAGGATGTCGCAGCACCAGATATATCGACTAATCCCATGACTCAATCATTGAAGATTAGAAAAGGTAACATTGGGATAGAGGAGAACCCAAAGTTTGCAAGTGTTGGGGACTACTGGGATGAGGAGACTATGGAAAAGATCATGGATCTCCTGCATGACTTTCAAGATCTATTTCCAACCAAATTCTTTGAAATGAAAGGAATACTGGGTGATCTGGGAGGGATGAAGATTTCATTAAAGCCCGACGTGAAACCAGTAAGACATAGATCGTACTGCTTGAATCCGTGATACAAGGAGATGGTTAAACCTAAGTTAGATAGGAGATTGGATGTTGGAATCATTGAGCCAGTGGAAGAATTGGAATGGATCAGTCCTATGGTGGTCCAAGACAAGAAAACCAGTGAAGTTCGAATGTGTCAACCTCTAGAAAATTGAATGATCGCTGTATGCATGACCCATTTCCAACACCATTCACATATGAAGTACTCGAAGAAGTACGCAGTCAGGAGATGTACTCTTTTACAGATGGATTTTCTGGATACCACTAGATAATAATTGCGAAAGAAGATCGACATAAAACCACATTTGTCATCGAATGGGGCTGTCTACAATACACAGTGTTGCCTTTTGGGTTGAAGAATGCACTTGCAATATTTTCCTGGGTTGTTGTCACTGCATTCAAATATTTCATTCAGAAGTTCCTACAAGTTTATATGGATGACTGGACAGTGTATGGTCTCCTTAAGGATCATCTGGCAAACCTTCGACTGATGCTAGAAAGATGTCGAAAACATCAGATCGTGCTGAAATCCAAGAAATGCATTTTCTACGCACCTTTTGGGATGATGTTAAGTCACATTGTTTGCAAGCAAGGATTGTTAGTTGAACCCATGAATATCGCACTCATTTTGAGCTTACCACCACCGACAAATGTGAATATGCTTAGGGAAACACTGGGGCACACTGGGTATTATCGCAAATTCATCAGAGGATATGTTGTGATTACTTCCCCTATGGAGAGACTATTGAAGAAAGATGATGCATTTGTATGGAGTCCAGAATGTCAAGGAAGCTTCGACATTCTGAATGCTAAGATGGATTTGGCACCCATACCTGTGTTCGTAGACTGGAACAAGGAGTTCCATGTCCATGTCCATGCATCATCTGTTGCAATAGGAGTAGTGCTCGTGCAACCAAGAGAAGGATATCTTGATCACTCGATTACTTCTGCTAGTCGAAAGTTGTCATTTGCTGAGAAGAAATATATGATCATAGAGAGAGAAGGTCTGGCGATGGCATATGCGCTACAAAAATTGAGGCATTACCTCTTAGGTGGGAATTTTAAGATGTTTACTGACCATTCTGATTTGAAGTACCTGGTCAATAAGCCTATGTTGGGGGGGAATATATGCTTCTAGCTACTGCTCTTTCAGGAGTTTTATTTTGAGATAATTGTGAAGCAAGGTCACTTGAATGCTGGCCCTGACCATTTATCTCAGATCGAGACAGGCGAAGAACCAATCAACATTGAGGAGGGACTACCAGATGCGCAACTATTTAGAGTCGACATAGCGGATGATTATTATGACCAAATAATCCAGTTTTTGGCGACAGGAGTCGTGCCGAATTATTTTTCAACAAGACAGAAGAAGCAGTTGGTAGTCAAGGCCTCGAATTTTTAGTTGATTGTTGGGCAGTTATACAAACGTGGCTTAGATGAGATTTTGCGGTGTTGTGTCCTGCCACATGAAAATAATAAGATTTTGGAAGAAGCACATGCAGGAGTCACCGGTGGACACTATGGACGACGAGCTATTGTGAGAAAGGTGCTTCGCGTAGGGCTATGGTGGACCACCTTACATAATGATGTGACAGATTATGCACGGAGCTACGATGTCTATCAACGCACTGGAAAACCAATGGGATGAGATGCCGCTAGTACCACAAGTAATCTTGCAACCTTTTGATAAATGGGTTGTCGATTTTGTGGGTCCAATCAACCCACCTAGGAAGAGAACTGGGGCGGGGTATATCATCACAGTAACATACTATCTGACGCAGTGGGCGGAGGCTGCACTAGTCGTGGATTGCACCGCTGCGACAACAACCAGGTAATTATTTGATAATATTGTGACATGGTTTGGATGCCCAAGGATACTAATGAGTGACCATGGTATTCATTTCATCAACCACACAGTAAGCGTGCTGACAAAAGAATTGCAAATCCAGCATAAGAAAAGTACACCATATCATCTGCAGGAAAATGGAACAGTAGAATCTTTCAACAAGATATTAGACCATGCACTTACAAAGGTATGTAATGCTAATTGTGATAACTAGGGCTTCAATATTCCTACAGTACTATGGGCATATCATACCACTTGCAAGATATTGAAGGGACATACACCGTTCAAATTGGTATATGGGAAAGAGGCATTCATGCCTATGGAATACATTGTTCCCAGTCTAAGAATTGTAGCTGTGACAGGAATGGATGATGCAACAATGCTAGAGGAGCACATGGCACAGTTGATACAGCTCAAACAAGATCATTTTATCACATGCTTCCATCAACGCATTGAGAAGGATCGATAAAAGGCTTGGCATGATCGCCACATAAAGAACAAATAGTTTTAGAAAGGAGATTTGGTGTTGCTATATGACAGCAAGTTCATGAAGCATCCAGGTAAGTTACAGATGCATTGGCTAGGTCCATATATTGTTAATTCCATTACTTCTAGGGGGGAAGTTCTACTGCAGCAATTAGATGGAGCGATGCTGCCAAAACTGGTGAATGGTAGCCGATTGAAGCCCTATAGGACAGAGACAGAACCGCACGATTCTTAAGGCACTGCACACTAGGAGGAAGTGGATGCACAAGTAGGGGATTCAGTAGCACAGTTACGAAGATCTATTAACTATTTTAATTGTTCTTCATTTATAAGAAGGTGATCGACGCGGGTTGAAAGAACCATTGAGCTAAGTTGAGTTGCAAGAATTGTTGCACTGAGTTAAAATCTAGAGCAACTGAGTGAATTCTATGAGTTGCAGAGTAAGGAAGAGGGTGTGTGATGATTATAACCTTGTGGGGAATTGTCACGGCATACAAAGCACCCTAGACACAGTAGATATTTTGAGTGAGAGGGACTCACCAATTAGACTGGTCACCATTGTTGAGGAAGTTTCCAGTATGTTGATCAGATCGTCGATGGTCACAAGGAAGAAGCGATAGGCGCAGAATCCTAGCTCTTCGGCGTTGACGAAGCGATAGACAAGAACATCTGTAAGGGCACAAGAATATGCAACTGCACATATGGGGCCATCTAGATTTGGTGCCGTGGAGTCAACGGTTTGAACCAGGGTCTTTGTTAAGGACATTCTAGGCTACATTCCTCCCACCCAACCCAGTGCGTAGACTAGGCGGATAACCAAGAATCAAAAGTATCAATCGAAGATGCCATCGCTACAAAAAGGGATGGTGTGTAACAAAGATACTATCCCAAGATTGATGAAGATGAAGTATGATGATCATGACCTGTTGGCATTATAGGACATAGAAAATGAGCCTTATGAGTATTTTCCCTCAGTTGTAGGTAGACCCATAGTGTGTCTCCCACAGGATTGGGTGTAGGGGTTGGATAAAGTTGGGTTGCTAGGTCTCATCAACATGCCGCATTTTGGGCAGCTGAATGAAGCAAACGCACGCGTCAGGAAATTTTTTTCTTGCTTCCATGGCAGGACTTTGTGGTTGGATACACCGGTCCCAATCATGGTGGAATTGATTGCGGACATCACGGGGTTGAAAAAATATGGGCCAGACCCATCACAATACTTCAAAGGAATAGATAATGATAAGTGACTTGTTGCATGGTTGAAGCTGAATTATTACTTGCAACGTGATGGAAGAGCGTATCACATTGATAGAATCAATGATCGGGTGATACGTATTGGTGCTAAAATATTATCCAGTAAGATTGTTCGAAAGAATCACCCCATCTAGTGCACTTCAGGGGTGATTGTGCATGCCGAATAATGGGCGAAAGGGTGCAAATGAACTAGGAACTCTTCTTGCTGAACCCGTTCACAAAGGACGCGGTAGCAGTATAGGCTGGAGAGTGGCCTTTCACATATAGTTGGCTACTGATCCTCATCACATTAGTGGCTTAGATGGAGCCAGTGGATTACTAGGGGATGGAAGTTGAAGCAGTTAAGCTATGCAAGGGCACACAATATCAAAATATGTGGTGGGTCGAGGAGCCTACTAGATAAGAGGATTATGTGATCCACTTTTGGGTCTACTGGGAAGTGTTTCAAGTAGAAACTGTCAAATTTCCCTGACTGACTAATGAGGCTGCAACTAAATATCATAGGATCACTCAGTTCTCCATAGGACCGCATACCATCGATGTGCAAGCTCAACACGACCCAAATAAACAATGGTTTCCCACGTATTACAAGGTAACATATGAGGAATTGGATGTAACAATTGATGATTGGCCTGTAGCATGTCGGGATTTGGTTAGTGCTACTGAAGTATCAAAAGGACCACCAGAAGATGCACCTGACGATCCCGTGTGAAGAGCTGACCAATAGAGTCACCATGACTCTGATGGTGAATCATCAATAGAGACTGCCACTGACCTAGAGGCACAATGCATCCTTAAGGAGATAAGGACTAAGATACGAATGGAGAAGGATGTAAGCAATAGCACAATTTCGGCAATGGAAGCACAACTATAAAGGCTCGTCAAAGCTGTCAATGATGCAACTGATGCAGCCTCTAGGGAAATGAACAAGTCTGCGTAGGAGGGATTCACAGAGGTAAGATCCCAGTTAAATTATGTACATAATGCTATTTTGAAATGTGCACTAGAGAGTGTAGCTGTGGAGGGATATGCGTCAATTAGCACTGAGCCATGGGTCCAAAATGTTCATATTCCCCTAACTGCAATTGACGATGGACAAGAGGACATGAATTCCTCACTGCAGCAACTATAGAGAATTGTGGTGGATATCAATAAGTTGTCCACCCAAACCTTAGTACACATGGATCGGATCTCCAACCAAGAGTTGGCCGATCGACAAAAGGATATCAATGACTAGTACTTGCGGTCGCAAGAGGAAGAGGAGGTGCTGCGAATGGAGGTAGAGGAATTACGCTGTGCAAAGGAAACATTGACGATCCACACATCGCAAGAAATTGAAGCACTGAAGAAGGCACAAGAGGAGCTAAAGACGAAGACTGTAGAAGAAATCACAGAGCTAAAGGAAGAAACTGACCTCCTTGTTATTGAAAAGGTGCACCTTTTTTCTAGTCGCGAGGAAGTGGAAGAGACCATTACGATGCTTGTTGGCACATCCATGAAAGCACCATGGATTTGGATGTAGTGGAAAAGGAAAAGCGACTTGAGGAATTTATCGCGCAGCTACAACATGACAACATTATTTTGAACGCTTTGTTCTACCTAGACACACCACCCGAGAAATTTGCGGAACAGAAAGGTGCCATCGAGGAGATCATGGTACAATTTGAATAAATGGAGCAAGATGCCAAAAATATTACTAGGAGACGACACAATTTTTGGGTAGTGTTGTTCAAGATGAACAGTTAGAGCAAGTGACAAAGAGTTGTAGGAAGATGAGGGCCAGTTGGAAACAATGAAGACGACATTGAGGACAATGCCACTAATTGTTCAAATCATGCAATCAATGTAGTTAAAGGAGCTACAACAATGAGTTAAAAAGGATCAGGAGTGCCAGTGAAACTGCAATGACCAGCTCGATGAGTTCTAAGAAGTTGGATCCAAATTGTTGGTAAAAGCAGTCACTACGCTGCAGGATGTGTAGGAGGGTAATAAGGAAGTGAATGCAAAGATGGTGAAGCACCCGTTAAAGCAAGATTTTCTTAGAAGTCAGGACCTTGCTGAGAAAATTAAAATGCAGGTAAAAGAAATCACTCAGCAGTACAAATATTTCAAGCTAAAAATAAACGAGTACACCATGTCCAACTGACATGGCTCGAGGGAAAGACACAAGATTGTGTTAGGGGCCTGTTGGCAAGGGGTTTTGGATCAGTTAGTTTCACATCATTGCGGATGCTGTGCAAGCTTGGAAGACATCACACAAGCTTGGAAGACACCATGCAAGGAAGAAGATAGACTACTTTTGAATATTTTGTGTCACTTTTTTTACTTTTGACCATATTTTGTGGATATTGGTCATTAGTTGGTAGAGTCAGTTAAGAATTAGTTAGTAAATTGTCTAAGTGGAACATGAATGTAAAGGAGCAAGCCTATAAGTAGAAGAAGAATTGTAAATGTGATCATCACAGAATTATAGAATGAATCATTGTTGTATGTTTTTGGTTTGTGGTTAATTGCGCAGAAGCTAATATGATAAGAAGAAGTTTGATTTGAACTGTTGTTATCATGTTGTTGTTATCCTTTTGTCTCTTTCTATTTTCCTATTCTATGAACCCAATGATGAATGTGCAGTGAATTAGTGACATGGATCTATGATGATATGTTTATTGCTTATCAATAATGTTATCTTTCAGATCTGTGTTTTCGCACCTGTAGGTCTATTATGATTATGAATGAATGACGCGATGTGTGAAAAGAAATGGTGAATGGTTCTATTAATACTTAAGCAACTGGCGAGATCTAGTAGATAAGTTGATGAACTATCAATGCCCATAATCCTCTTCTATTATGTGGAAACTTGGTTCTGTTATCCCTCCCTCGAACATCTCGGGTGAGAATTCATCCGCTTTGGGGGTGTTGTCGGACAGGGTAAAACCTTTCTGGGCTGGTGCTTTGGGAGATTGTGATGAGTTGAGTGTTGACAGAGTGGGAACCCCTATCAACTGGGTTTTGTTGGTTGTGTTTGCACCAACATATCCTACTACGTTTATCAAGACTACAAGGAGGAAAGGGGAGGTGAATGCTAAGACAATGATCTCAACCATAGAGATACAAGCATCTAAAATTAGTTCATCCAACCTTGGAACTAAAAATCTGTACCACATCAACATAAGGAAGGCTTGCTTCACTACTGCACAATCCCTTAGGAACTCATTCCCTCTAGTGCTATTTAGTGTGGGCATAGAAAGGTCGAGATTTCTAAATCTAGATATTTTTACCTTCAGTAGGTTTATCAATCCATTCAACCCAAGACTCTCTTTAATTTCCAATTCCTCTCACCTTCAATTCTATACCATGTTGGGACCAACTGCATGACTCTATTCTGAGGGTTCTCACCCATTACAGGTCCGACTAGTCTTTCCACTACAAAAATGGTGCTTTCCAAGATAACTTGCTGAGGACGCATGCTAAGAATGCACTTTAAAAAATTCTAAACATCTTGGGTAGTCTCTATTTTATTCTCCCTTACGCAAAGAGTTTGAATGGGTGCCACTCAATCAATGATTCCCACCCATGGTACTTTATCCAGTGCTCATTAAACTTGGGAGATTCCTTCTCAGCCATCATTTCTCCACATGGTTAAATAAAAATTAAGGGAATTTAATGAGGTGGTTCATGCTTTTTATGGCATAGGGATTCTCATGATAAAAATTGGAATCAATGGTCACATCCCATAACCCACTCACCTCTTCCTAGTGGATAACATAGCCCCTCATTCACGTTTCCTTCATATCCATCCTTGAATAGTTTATTTGTATTAAGAATATTTACATGTTTTTACATCTTCTATTGGTTACTAGCACATGGCTTTAAAAAAAAATTACAATACTTGTTTTTATAGACTAATTACCCACTAGCGGGGCCTTGGCCTTGAGATCCACACTAGGAAATATCCATTATATTTACAAAAGAAACTCATAATAACAATCCCATACATGCAATAGGGGTCAAAATGGGACATTACCCAGTCGATCCTTTTCCCTCTTACCAGCAAGGCCCTTCACAGCATTAGTTGGATCTCCATCAAGTTTAAACGAAATTGAAATAGTCCCATCATACGATAATGAAAAATTCTTCCTTATAGAGACACCAAAAAATATCAGATCACTAATGACTTATTCTTTCCATCGAAAACCCCACTAGACTTCGTCGAAACTGTTACATTCTACATGCCCTTAACATGATAACCATTAGAACATAACAAAGTGGATACATCCGCTTCACCTAGAATAAAAACCTCCATACTTGGAGATAAGTACAAATAAACTGTAGGCACTGGCTACTTAATATTTCAACTAGACACCTCACGAAACTTCTCAAAACCCAATACCACCTGCTTGGAATAAGAAGCCTTATCAGACCCATAAAAAAACAACAATTAACTGAAGAATTAAATCCATATGAATATGAAGATATGTTTCGTCCCACACCAATATTTTATGTCATAGAAAATGACCTACTCAACCCTCTCATTTACACCTTAGACTTAAATATGCCTCCAACATTATGACACCCACTTTTGGGTAAGAATGCCATCTATTTTCTTTATTTTCTCAAACATTTAATACCAGAAAGGGGATATTATGAGATCAAGTTAATGATTGAATGTGCATTTTAGTTAGATTTATGTGAATATTTCAATTACTTATTTAAACTGATGTAGTCTTTATTTTTATGGCTTAATTGCATATAATATTGATCATTTGATTGCCAATAATACCTTTTGAAGGACACATGATTATCTGATATGATTTTGTCTCATAATGGGATTGGAAGCTCTAGTTTTCCCAAACTCAATGCAATCCAGTTCATCCTTTTATTGAAACAGTTCCAATTTTTCTAAACTCGCAATGCATTCCAGTTCATCCTTGATTGGTGAAATCCATATTTCTCCAACATTGTAACATGTAACATTATAATGTGTAACGTTGTGTAACATTATGTAACATGACATTCCCATAAAAAAGTAAAAACAAAAATACACATGCTGTAGGCTTAAACAAAACAAAAAATTATATTGATTTGATCTTAAACCTAGATATATCAATGATTGAGAAGGATCAAATATCTTGAAGTGCAAATTTTTTGTTAATGTGTAAAAAAATTAAGATAAAAAAAATTACAGCTAAAAAAAATTGTATCACTCTCAGTGGTTGATATATTCAGTTTAAGATGGATCTATGATGGTTAGAATCTATTTTAGCATTTTTATTTGTGATTGTTCTTTATGCCCTTGCAACCCTTAGTTAAAATTTATTCCATCATTTACTTTATGTTGATGTATTTGTAACTTCAGAATGTATTCGCTTGTATATATTATATTCTATTTCATTGTACCCCTATGTTTCGATCAGGAGAGTCATAAATATAATAAATTCATGTAAATTCATTGAGCTTAACCCTCCATTGTAAGTCAGGGAAATAGTCCCCACAATTGAGTTGAGGTTAACCCTCCTTGTTGATCGTTGGGGCAATAGTCCCCACATTTGAGGGGTACTAAGGTTATTAGACTCTCCTAGTGGATTCAACCCCGGTAAGTAACTATCAAGTGGAAAACTAGTATAAATAGAGAGTGAGACTCTCTATTATGAATATACACTCACTCAACTGTAGCACATGAGTGAGAGAGAGAGAACAGCCGTCGGAGATCATCTTTTTTTTGGGATTTAATTTTGTCATTGATGCTCATTTTATCTTAGAGGAAGTTGTGGGGTTTTCTAATTTATGGTTTCCTTGAGGAAAACTCTTTGTGTCTCTCTTCTCTTGTGATTATTTCTGTGCATGTTATTCTTTCATATAAGATCCTAAGATCATATTGCTTAAATGATAAAAATCTAACATGGTATCATAGCTAACCTAAGAAGAAGACATTGTGCAGCTACAAAAGCTAGGGATTCTTAGTTTTTGGGTCTCTCTCCATATATAATAAGCAAAAGGAGGCTATTATAACTCTCCATTGAAGGGATCATCTTTCTGTCGAAGCAGAATTTGGTTCCAGGCATTTTTTGTTTTTGACCTGTCACTGCTGCGAGAAATTAGGGCTTTTCAAAGAAGTGGAATTTTTTAGTGAGACCAGCATAGGATTTCTATCCTCCTCAAAATATAAATTTAGAGACCAAGATCGAAATTTAGAGACCAAGATCGAACTTTTTGGTTGGGTAAAAATCTGGGAAAGTCAAACCCTAATTTGACCCGGGCCTGAAAAACCCTAAAATACTAAAAATGGTAGTTTTGGTACATTCGCTATATTTGGAGTTTGAGGAAGGCTCAGAAGCCAAACATTTTACAGGTCAAATAAAATTTCATGCTGCACACTTTGTAAAACTTTCAGCCTCATATTCGCTATATTCTGGGAGATATGATTCCTCCAAATAAGGGTTCTAGCCTCTTCCACGATTCATCCATAAACATGACACTTAGGGAGAATTGCTATATCTTGGGCTATGAAGGTCCAAATTAAATTTCACAAGATGTCCCATATAGGGCATATAATTTAAGTTCCATGGTAAAAAATTTAGACCCTGATGATGAAACAATGACACAAGGAAGTCTGTAAAAGTTCTCTATGCAGAATAGTCCTGAAATAAGTCACCTTGGGAAAAGTATCATAAGTCCCAATTGGTGAAACCAATTCTGACCAAACCTATGGTGTTGGAAAGAGGACAGATGAGGATACCTCAATACTAAATGTTAGACATAGGGGAGTAGTAATTACAGAGATATGACAAAAACAATATCAGACAATTCTGTAAAAGAAATTGGAAAACTAGGGATTCCTGTTCCAGGAGCTTCCCTTCACTATTTTCAGAAAATGAGTACATTGGAAAGCTCGCATTGAAGAGGCCCATATTTCTATCCAATCAGATCTAAAAGATTCCAAGTTTTTAAAATTAGGGTTTTTCTAACAAACCCTTAATCAACCAGATCCGGAACCAGGATGGACATGTCAAATTGGTAAGATCTAATCTTTTGCTATTTACATTTGAGGTTCTCATTTCAAAATGACCTATCACACCAGCTTGATGACAAGCTTGGTGAAGCTGAAAATTTCCAAGCATGGAAGTATAGGATTTCACTGGTTCTTGAAGAAAATGAATTGGACACCTACATTAGTGGAAAGGTTCCAGTTCTAGAGGGAGATGAGGCTAAAGCCTTACACAAGAAGAAATTGGTCAAATCTAAGAGGATCATTGCTGATTTAATCAAGGATGACCTTATACCACAAGTGTCTTCCCTAAAGACAACTAAAGAGACATTTGATTCCTTGACCAAGCTATTTGAAGGGAAGAACATAAATCAGAAGATGACTTTGAGAAACCAGTTGAAGAATGTAAATATCCAGAATGCAGAGACCATACAGTCATACTTTACAAGGGTCTCTCAAATCAAAGATAAACTTGAGGCAGTGGATGAAGAAGTAGAGAATGCAGAAATTGTGATAACCACCTTGAATGTCCTCCCGAGATCATGGGATTCATTCATTTGAGGAATGTTTTCCAAAAGGAAGTGATTACATTAAGCAGACTCTGGGAATAGTGCACACAAGATGAAGCTTAACTCATAATAAGATAAAATAAGATGGGAGAAACTAAAGATCTAGCTCTCATGATTCAAAGAAGATACCTCAAGCGATGCGGAATATGAAGGACTCAATTTTTGAAGAAACTCTTATCCATCGTAGCATTTGGATAAGAAATGGTGTTGTTATGAATGAATAATATGATGAAGATGAAAGAAGGAGTCTACCCACAAAACAAATAAAGATAAGTGTTCAATTGTCATTTCATGATTCATTTGTTTATATTCAGTTGATGTGTTATTCATGATAGAATGTTTGCATTAATGATGGTATACTACTAATATGCATGTAATGGGTAAGTAGCTCATGGTGCTATACAACTCTCCATTGCTACTTATCTAGAATGAAACCTCTTTGTTGACATATTGGATTAGTGCACAATCTCAATGATGTCATGGTAGAGATGGAAGGCATCTAGAAAGTTTACGTGATATATGGATGAATGTTGTATAGGATAAAATAGTTGCATGATTATATAATTATGCATAAGAATTTTCCATTATGAATATACCTTATGAAATGCTTCTAACCATATGACTGGTGCATTTGAATTGTAGGAAATATTGCATACAATCACCTACAAGAAAAGAAGGATGAGACTTGTTCCAAAGAACAAGTGACGACAATTCGAGAAATAATACAAGATAAAGAATAATATGACAATAATTTCAAAGAAAGAAGAGGTCTCAGACACATTACAGTTATGTGACACTGTTAAGCAACATCATTGATGTAGAACCTTCAAGCTATGAAGAAATGGCCAAGAAGAAAGGGAAGGAATGCACCAGCTCAAGAAGAATGATGTCTAGGATGCAGTATTGAGACTTGAAGAGAATTATGTAGTATCTTCCATATGGATCTACAAGTTCCATCGTGCAGTAGATGGAAACATCGTGGGATATAAGGAAAGATCTGTAGCATGAGGCTTCTCACAAAAAGAAGGCATAGACTACGAAGAGATATTTGCAGCCACTAGAAGTTAAGACACATGACATGTAGAATCATGTGTGCAAATTAAAGAAGGCCTTGTATGAGCCCAGAAGACACCCATGGGATAACACATACATGAGGATCCTGAAGATCACCTAGAGTGATGAAGATTTTAACCTTTGCTAGAAGGTTGAAGATGAAATCCTATAGAGGATGTAACGTCCTCAACCCTTTGACCGGCGAAGAGGATGCTACTAACACCAAAAATATGGGAAAATAGCCCCATGAAGATGAAAATACATATATTGCTGAATTAAAAAGCTTAAACATAAAACATACTAAGATGCATAATCCTTCATATACATAGAGGAAGCAAACATACATTCATTCAAGCATACAACATGTTCATCATATTCATTAATCAGTAAATATAAATGCAGAGACGACATAATCAAGAATACTCATCTAATAAAACTCATCCCACAACCAGCTACGTCGCTGCAACGTTCCACCCAACCATAGGCCAGCATGCTCATTAATCTCTTAGCAACACTGCCACCCTCAAGCTGGGAATGATTCCTCAAGGAATAAGGGTCAAAGCAGGCTTACACATAGCCAAGGTACACAAATCAGCCAATCCCACACAGTAGGGTTTATCAAGCCGTCAAGGAGCTAGGAAAGGCAAAATGCTAAGCTGGTGGCCTCAATGGAGAGCTAAGGACGCATACACCAGAGCTAACCCTAACCTCTAATACATCCACACACCCAATACCAAGAATCAATCCTTTCTCTATTTCACAGTCCCTCATGCCATGAATTCCCTTTCGAATATTCTTCAAGGGTTGTGGAGAAGAAAACCAACAGTCTCACTCTATCTGAGTGGCTCCAAACACCATTTTCTCAAGCATACCTAGCCTCTAATCCTATTCTCAACATTCTGAAGACCAACCACTACATACTGCAGTAAAACAATAGCTCACAGCTCTATGAAGGAGGTGAAGACAACAGGGTGACAACCCCAAATGACAAGGTGAACACAGCTCAGGTCAAACAATGCTTCAGTGTTGTTCTTGGCCCTAGTATGGCCAAAACAACTCAGCAGAAGCCCAACAAGATACTTGCATACACAACAACAAACAACATGGGGGAAAACTACAACAAGCCACGAACAATGGAGGGAAAATGTAGCAAACTACCAAATCAGGGGAAAAACCCCAGCTTCGGCTCAACAATGAAGTGGTGGCCACATTACATAGTCCCCAAACAAGAGAGAAGTCTGATTCTCAATCCTGGATAAGGGAGAACATGTACACATACCCCTAGCCATGAGGGTAACACACATAACCACAGCTCCTGAGCATGAAAGGATTACACATTATGATAATGAGAGAAGGGAGAAATGATCCTCTATGGGAACGGGAGGAAAAATAGAGAATCCATTTGCTTGTGCAAGATGGCCTTGAAAAAACCATGATGGAGAACCCCAACAGTGCGAGAGGAAACAAAATCTCTCTCTGCGTGAGGATGATGAACTAGCCCTGCGCATCCCTGCGTGAGAGTGAACCCCAATGGCCAAGAGAGTGGCATAGTGATGGTTCCCTTACCCACATGAAGGTGGAGAGATGGCTGGGTGAGTGAGCATGTGGCAAAGACTGACAATCCTGCCACCCTCCACTTCCAGAACTAACTGCCTCGAAAACAACTCAGCAGAACATTAAAGTGGTGGTTGGATGAGACAAGGGAAGGTGAGCAAATCAAATAGGGTGGTGACACATGGCTTTTCCCTAAAGGCTCCCATGGGTTAGACAACCCCCCCCCCTTAACCTTAGGAAATAATGCCCTTTTCATTTAACATTGCACCGTCATAGCTAGATGTGGGTTTATTTTATTTGATGTGCATATTTACATGATGCCAATACTATAGTGTGGTGGGTAGCATGATATACCATCGGCAACGATCCCTATTGCTGAAAATTCACAACCAAATCGATGGTGGGGATTTTTCCTTTAGCTCCTTACCACGATTAATTACAATATATACATCATGTACCTTTAATGTAACCGGGGTCAAAACCGAGGACATCACAATCCCCTCCCCCTTGGAATAACACCATCCTCAATGTTCCAATACATAGGAATACATATACAATTTGCACATCCAAAATTTCAAAATTTTGCAGATCTGTCCCACGTTCAATTATTTAATTTGAACTTTCCGGACCAAGCCCCTCGGCTTCCATGAAATTCTCTTGCTAGTTCTTAGCTCTTGGCTTGTCCCGAAGCCTAGGAAATTTGTGGCTACTACCCTCTTTAGGCTCCCTTGTTGGGTAGTCCCGGCGTAAATGATGTCCTCTGCATTCCCAGCATTTCGCTGGCTGCCTCATCTTTCCCTGCTCAATTTCCTTTGAGTCTTCATGCCTGGACCATTTCTTAATGGATCGCTTGGATGAGTGTCCCATCATTGATCCACTTTCCTTGCCTTTACCGATTGCTCCCAGAAGGCTTTTGACCTCCTTTTGCAAACCAATAGAGTCTTGCAAAATCTAGTGGTTCATCTCATTCTACCTTTTCTGTATCTTGACCATCTATCCAATATTCTCTTGGGTCCTAGAAATCATTTGGAGGAGAATTCCATCCAAGTCCATAAACTTTTGGTCTACTTCCATGATCAATGTGCACCACTGGATTTCACCTTTCTCGCCTATGAAATGCATCATTGAAATTCTATTAGACCAACCATAATATAGGCATTAAAATCAGTCAATTAATTGCCTAATTGGCATGATAGTCCAAGCCTCATCAAGGAGACTTTCATATTTTCCATCCCTTCCCAACAGGCACATGAGCTCATTCATGTCCATTCTTGGGCATGGAATTAACCATTCTAGCATTCACAATTTACTTTAAGCAAATACACACATTCCATTTTCAGCCATACATGCATTCAACAATATTTTGTTTTCACAATGCATAAATATATATATATATATATATATATATATAATCAAAAGGCAAGAGAGAGCAGCAAGAGTTTCCCCCCTCTTTGTTTTGTTATATCCTAGAATCCACACCACCGCTGTGGCTTTTCATGCTCTCAACCTCTTTCACTTCACCGTGAATGTTGGACCAATCCCTCTTGGTCATGACACTTAGTGTCTTCGGTCTATTTCAGACCTCTCAACCATGGAGCCTCCCCACATGGTTTGTCTCGGCTGCTAGGAACTTCACAGTCTCACTAGCACCTTTTTCATTACTGCTCATTCTGAGCTCTTCAGGACAGTCACATGTCCACATGCACCCCTAGGATGCTTTCATAGTCCTCGCTTCCAGTGATACCTATATTCAAACATTGAATAAATTCACATGTTTAGTTTATTCTCATCAGTTTTTATCTCTTAAACAAGAGCTTAAAACATCATAACCAAATCATATACACATGTATATTCATAAGCAAGAAATTGCAAAAATATTTCAATAATTATCTGTATTGTGTGTTTTTTTCATTGGTCCACAGGATCCTGCTTTGCTTTGCAAGCCTTGGGATCGCCTATGGACTTGGATGTTAGGTCAGTGCGCAGGCTGCTTCACAACATCCTTTTAGCTATATATCAGGCACAGTCAACCCAACCTTTAGTTGGGTTTATCAAACCGTCAACAAATCGCCTATACTTATATCAATGACCAATCATCAGCCAAGCCAACACCATTGTGTTTATCAGTCCATCAACAATGACACATGCACTTATATAAAAAATAAATGACCACTTCCCATATCACACAAGAGACCACTCCCTTCTCTGAGTTGATAGTCCCTCAGGAATGTCTCATTTCCGGTATTGAGCTCTAATTCCACTACCCCATATCACACAAGAGACCACTCCCTTCTTTGAGTTAACAGTCCCTCAGGAATGTCTCCTTCTCTGTGCTCTTTAGTAGGAGGTAGGATAAGCTCAAGCCATTTTCCATTCAGTGTACCATACCAGACTACATCTTTTTAGCCTGACAACACAAATAATATAAGCATATTTGTTAGCGTTATTGCTCTAAAAACCGTAATCATGTTCATATCATTCTCTATCAAGTATTGAGACACCAGGAGTGCATCCAATCCCTAGGGTGTAATCAATATTGAAAACCCCTTCCATGATCCAACATCAAAAAAGTGTGAACCCTTTTCCGATGTGTGCCATGTAGGCCTTATTCATACTCAAGAAATCTTCCATCATGGAAATAAAATTAAAACATGGTCTGCATATTGAATTCAACAATTGACATGCATATTCTTAGCTAGGGTCACATAACACTTATCCATTCATCGAGGTAGTATTCCTTCGTTGAGGAGGAATGGGGGCTCCCTTCTCTGAGTTAACAATCCCTCGGTTTGCCATCCCAATTCCTCTTTACACTTCGTATCCACACATGTATTGCTGACATAACCTATACCATTTCACTTATGTTGCTTACCAAACATGTAGTGTAAATGAGACATTCCCAAAATGTCCAATGGAGTTTCACCCGAAACCCATTTCCAAGATAAGGGAAAACCTTCCCATGAAGTTTGGCTCTTGTAGGCCAGTACACATGATCTTCTTGTAGTGTGTACCCTTGGCACATTCATCAAATATCCAAACAGTCAGTCATTATCTGATAATACAATCCAAATTTGATTGTTCCATAACCAAGCAATAACATTATTAATTAAATTCAATGAGAATTGCAACTCTGTTTACTACAGAAATTGATTTGCTTGGCAATGAGTTGATCCTCATCTGTGGGTCCCTTGCAAGCAGCACCTCCATGCCCATTATAATTTCAGTGTTACTAGAATAACATGAATACCCACTTACAATGCGTCCTCCTGACACAATCTTATGCAAGCCAATAGTGATTAGTAGTTGTCAACAATTTCTTAGATCCAAAATTCACAAATTCAAATTTGACAACTCATTACGCATACAAACTATTTTCACAGCCATGAGACTCTTCTCATGAGGTTTGGCTCTTTCACATGGTGGATTCCGGCATTTGTCATGGTCTTACTCTCATTGCCATGCTCTAAACAATCTACCTAAAACCTAAACTTCAATCAGCCAAACACTTGGTAAGTCTTAATGCATATAACCTTTTCATTGCTGCAACAATCACTGAAGCATTTTTAGAATTTATAAATTCAAATACTTCCGACTGTTTATCACATTAATATTACCAAAACTCATTTACTCCACGGAATCATTATCATACTTTAAATTACAGGGTGCAATCACATCATTTATGCAATTAAATGAAATGTTTAGATACTCCTTACTTCACAAGCGTATCATTTGTACCACCTTGCTCTTCCCTAGAGCATTTCCGGCAGCCAATTGATCATGACTACCCTCTTCATGCAGTTACTATCCTACATTCATAACAGCTCTTGAAATGGTTCCATAATTGTCATCAATTCATCATTTCAGCCATTAGTTATTCATAATAACTCATGCACTATCTCTATGTATTCATGCATTGCATCGCAACAGTTGCACCCATACTTACGTAATCATTTGCTCGCACCCTTCATATGCATCCATTCAATGCATAACTACAAGATTTATGAAATCTTTTAATGCATATCCACTCAATGCTACCTTGCATTGATTCAGGAATACTATGCATTAGAGGAAATTTCAACTCAAAATGGGCCTCCTAAAATGAACTAATAAAATAATAGTTAAAATAATAAAATAATATTTATTAATTTTGGAGGAAGAAAAGAAAAAAACTACTTTTTTGTTTGTATTTTTGACATATCTCCCTGTGTTTTTACTCAAATTTCGATCGGGAGAGCTCGTTGGATGTGGAATCAAATTCCGCATCCAACAAGTACCCACTCAGCATACTTTTGACGGACCCCGCTACCCCAAAAACAAGAAATACCTAAAAAAATGGAATGATGATGTCATCATTCCATTTTTTCAGGTATTTCTTGTTTTTGGGGTAGTGGGGTCCGTCAAAAGTATGCCGAGTGGGCACTCGTTGGATGCGGAATTTAATTCTGCATCCAACAAGCTCTCTCGATCCAAATTTGAGTAAAAACACAGGGAGATATGTCAAAAATACAAACAAAAAAAGTAGTTTTTTTTATGATACCTATCCCCAAATTTATATTAAAAAAGTGTTTAAGACCTATATGGTATTTTAAATTTAAAGCAATTTCATTGGCTAACACATGATGACATGGAATTTAAATAAAAGTTAAAAGGCCCGTTTTGAGTTGAAATTTCCTCTAATGCATTTGAACATATCATGCATGGCCTAACCATGACTACTTCATATAGGATGCATTACTATAATTAAGATCATCAGTGCTTACTTTCTTTGGGCTATTGAGCTCATAGAAACATAATACAGGCATAACATATTTCTATATGAATGCAGTATAAAATTCAAATACCCACATGGTATGAGATCTCTTACCTTTACCACTCCATGCAATTGTCATAATTAAACTCTTACCTTCATGGGTCCTACTTACACCCTTGACATTACCAGTTTGGTTGGTCCTTTGCAGGAGATTGCAGAATTTGCTCACCAACTTTTGATTCTGGCCCTATTGCCTTATCCCTTTCTTCATAGGGTTTCTAGTCACATTCATCAGCATCAACAACATACTCAACCATGTCCATGTTGTCGTTGGTTGTTCCACTAATGTCAATACCAATGCAGTAATTATCATTAGTAGCTCATTATAAATGCATAATTCTTACTATTCTTACCAACATGTAATATGCAAGGCATATCTACATACACAATTTGGAATCATAATTAGCAAGATAGGGTTTAAGGAAATTTCCCTTTTCAATTCCCTCATCCCTGCATGGAAACCCTTGTCCACACAATAGCTGGTTTGACTTCATGGTCTTGCTACCTCTAGGCATGCAATTCCTAGATTTTCCCATATTGACAGCAACACATTTCTCTTTCAAGAAATCACTAGCACTTTGCTACTCCACACTCAAATTATGGTGACTCTCCCTTGTTCCCTGCTGGATAAGATTTCCAACACCTATCCCCATGCTTCATTCTGACCTCAAGTGTGAAAACCACATCATTTCAAAAATGATGGCAAAACATACCACTGAATTTTGATCTGAAATGCGAACTTCAGCCACCTGGAGTTTTCTTCCTTTTCAGCTCTGAAAACTGCTGGGAAACCCAATGAGAAATTCACTGTAAAACCCACTGGAACGCTATCTGGAATTGCCAAAAAATTCCACTGGAAGAACCCAATTTTCTTTCTCCCTATCAAGTCCCTTCGCAACTAAGTCTCCAATGTTTCGGATCCTTAGTGGACTAGTCTTCCGACTCTTCGACGACCAAAACGACTACACTGCTTCGATGCTCATTGGCGTCCCTATAAGATATGAGTTTTGTTGTATCAGTGGTCTCCTCAGTTATAGTTTTCTGAAGTAGGCCTTTTGAATGGCATCGGCGATGCCAAGGACTGTTCATCGGGTCTGTAATCGTCTAACCTTCCGACGTTTCGGTGACTAGATCCGCTAACTTTCTTTGTGGCTCATCGGCGGCTCGTTTTCGTAAGTTCCTCCACTGTGCTAGGCCTGTAGGGGTTTAAAACTCTAAAATATATTGGCGATGAGGACCATTAATCCTTACCGAATCAGCGAGGAAACCAACTAACCGTCGCATAGGCATCGGGTGCACTGTGCATCGGGCGGCTATTATCTATGCTTCCACAACGGCGGCCAACGAATCTTCAACATTTTCTGATCTCATCATCTATGATCCTTCGATGACGTCCATCGACGGTCTCATCATCTAAATTTTTTCGATGTCCGATGGTTTCCAACACTTTAACAAAATTTTGAAAATTTTCCTCTTCCTTCCATGTTGGTGAACCCAACAACTAATTTTTGTCGATGGCATCGGCGGTCCGAACGACTAAAATTTTCCGATGCTGAAGGTCACAATATTAGATGTTTCCTCAACTACCTTGAGCCAGTGTTTCAACGGTCTTCAATTGATCTCCACCGAAACTGTGGCTTCCTCATCCACTATGTTTCGCCGACGGCCGACAATTCCCATACTTAGAAATTTTTTCTGAAATTTCTTCCTTAACCATCTTTCCGCCGCTTCATCGGCTATCGGAACATCTATCTACTATGGCACTGGTGGTCAGGGACTCTATCTGTCGGAAGGATAGTCCATTATCCAGCTGCAATAGTGGGTGCACAAACAGCTATACCTTTCCGATGTTCATCGACGATTCCATCGTCTGACTTCCACCGAAGGCCGATGAATTCGACACTTAAACGAATTTTACAATTTTTTCCTTCCTTCAACTTTTCTCCGCCGACGACATCGATGGCCCAAACAACTACTCATTTCTTCCGTTTTGGTGATCCCTACAACTAAGTGTCACCGATCATCGATGGCCACAACTTAGAAATTTTTTTGAAAAGTCTTTCTTTCTCTTCGTCATTTTCCCACGACGCTCCGTCGGATATTCTATATACTACTTTGCACCGCTGTTTTGATGGTCTTCCACTGATAACTTCTGATGGAAGCTTCCTCTCCTTTTGTCATCCACTGGTGGCCCATATTGGAGTGCCTTCTACTTAGGTGATCCGATACATCATTGGGGCTTCAGACTCAGTCCTCCGACGATCCAATGATCCCAACACTTAGAGAAACTTTCCAAAATTCTCTTGTCATGCACATATTTTCTTCGGTTTTATACTAGGCAAAAGGTAACCTTCCTCTGCTAGATGGCCTTTCATGGCCCATTCAGGCCCATGCTGCAACCTTTAGCTCTGATACCATTCTATAACGTCCTCAACCCTCTAACCAACGAAGAGGACACTACTAACACCAAAAATACGGGCAAATAGCCCCATGAAGATGAACAGGCATATATTGCTGAATTAAAAAGCTTAAACATAAAACATACTAAGATGCATAATCCTTCATATACATAGCAGAAGAAAACATACAATCATTCAAGCATACCACATGTTCATCATATTCATTAATCAGTAAATATAAATGTAGAGATGACATAATCAAGAATACTCATCTGATAGAACTCATCCCGCAACCAGCTACGTTGCTGCAACGTTCCACCCAACCATAGGCCATTGTGCTCATCAATATCTCAAAAACACTACCACCCCCAAGCTGGGCATGATTCCTCAAGGAATAAGGGTCAAAGCAGGCTTACACATAGCCAAGGTACACAAATCAGCCAAGCAACCACAGTAGGGTTTATCAGGCCGTCAAGGAGCTAGGAAAGGCTAAATGCTAAGTTGGTGGCCTCAATGGACAGCTAACGACACCTACATCAGAACTAACCCTGACCTCTAAGACGTCCACACACCCAACACCAGGAATCAGTCCTTTCTCTGTTTCACAGTCCCTCAATCCCTGACTTCCCTTTCCAATATTCTTCAAGGGTTGTGGAGAAGAAAGCCAGCAGTCTCACTCTATCTAAGTGGCTCCAAACACCAGTTTCTCAAGCATACCTGGCCTCTAATCCTATTCTCAACATTTCAAAGACCAACCACTTCATACTACAGTAAAACAATAGCTCATAGCTCCGTGAAGGAGGTGAATACAACAGGGTGACAACCCCAAATGACAAGGTGAACATAGCTCAGGTAAGACAATGCTTCAGTGTTGTTCTTGGCCCTAGCATGGTCAAAACAACTTAGCAGAACCCCAGCAAGATACTTGCATACACAGCAACAAACAATGTGGGGGGGAACTACAAAAAGCCATGAAAAATGGAGGGAAACTGCAGCAAACTGCCAAATCAGGGGAAAAACCCTAGCTCTAGCTCAACAATGAAGTTGCGGCCACATTACACAGTCCCCAAATAGGAGAGAAGTCCGACTCTCAATCCTGGATAAGGGAGAATAGGTATGGAGACCCCTAGCCGTGAGGGTAACACACATAACCACAGCCACTGAGCATGAAAGGCTTACATAGTATGATAATGACAGAAGGGAGAAATGATCCCCTGTGGGAATGGGAGGAAGAAAAGAGAAGCCCTATGCCTACATGAGATGGCCCTGACAAAACCACGATGGAGAACCCCAACGATGCAAGAGGAAATAGAATCTCTTTCTGCGTGAGGATGATGAACTGGCCCCCTACGCATCCCTATGTGAGAGTGAACCCCAACAGCCAAGAGAGTGGCATAGTGATGGTTCCCTTACCCACATGAAGGTGGAGAGAGGGCTGGTGGAGTGAGCATGTGGCAAAGACTGACAGTCCTGCCACCCTCCACTTCCAGCACTAATTGCCTCAGCAAATCAGTAGAACATTAAAGTGGTGGTTGGATGAGACAAGGGAAGCTGAGCAAATCAAATAGGGTGGTGACACATGGATTTTCCCCAAAGTATCCCATGGGTTAGAAAACCCCTCCCTTAACCTTAGGAAATCATGCCTTTTTCATTTAACATTGCACCATCGTAGCTGGATGTGGGTTTATTTTATTTGATGTGCATATTTACATGATACCAATACTATAGTGTGGTGGGTAGCATGATATACCATTGGCAACAATCCCGATTGCCGAACATTCACAACCAAATCGATGGTGGGTCTTTTTCCTTTAGCTCCTCACCACGATTAATTACAATATATACATCTTGTACCTTTAATGTAACCAAGGTCAAAACTGGGGACATCACAGAGGATGACAAGCTCACATATCGGTGCGAGAAGAAATTTTGAAAAAGGTTCAAGATAGAGGATCTTGTTATCCAGTGACCTTATATGGATACATATAATGTTAGTAGCAGAGGAAGTTACTTGTCACTCCAGTACATAATGTTTCAATACATAGAGTACAAAAGGTAGAGGGAGAATGATGCTCCACTTCAGAGGGAGTGACTGCAGAAGATCCTGAGGTTCGACATGGTACGACCAAATGGACAACTTACTGATGGATCTAGGATTTACTAAGACTAAAGAGGATTCCAACCTTTACTTCAAGGTTGGAGGAAGAAGACCAGTGATTCTCCTATTATATGTCGATGACTTGTTCCTCACAGAAAAGAGGAACTCGGTAAAGTTGCAAGAAGGAGACTTGCTGCCGATTTCGAGATGAAGGATGTACTACTTTCTAGGCATGGAGGTGTGGCAGAATGCAGATGGAATCTCCCTGGAACAAGGGAAGTATGCAGTGGAGATAATGAAGAGGTTTAGGATGATGGACTGCAAGGCCATGACCACACCTATAGCATCAAACTTGAATCTATTGAGTGATTCTTCATTAGAGTTGGTTGATGCCACGATGTATCGTTAGAAGATTGGGTCATTGATGTACCTGACGAATATGAGACCAGATATTTGCTTTTCTATGAACACATTGATCTAGTTCTTGACGGATTTGAGACATGTTCACTTGATTGATGCAAAGAATATTTTGAGGTTCCTGAAGGATATAGTTGATTATGGGATCAAGTATGAGGCAAATAAAAATATTAACTTGGAAGGTTATGTGGATTGGGAAGGAAGTGCCATTGATAGAAAGAGCACTTCAGGGTGCTACTTCAGTATGGGCTCAAGTGTGATCTATTGGTTTAGCAGGAATTAATCCTGCGTGGCACTAAGTACAACCGAAGAATAGTATGTAGTAGCTTGTTCAGCTAGTTGTGAGGTAGTGTGGTTGAGGAAGCTAATATCTTATTTTTTTGATCTCTAGTTGGATGCTACTTGTATATATTGTGACAGCCAGAGTTGTGTGAAGTTGTCGGATATCCTGGTGTTCCATGACAGTAGAAGCATATCAAGTTCAAATATCACTATATCAGGGATATGGTGTAGAGAGGAGCAGTGAAGCTTCGGTATGTTGCAGCGGACGAGTAGATAGCTGATGTGTTGACCAAGCCATTGGCCAGAGTGAAGTTTGAATACTTCAGGAGGAATCTTGGTGTTCTCCAGATCGAGGTTCCTTCCAAGGGGAAGTGATGAGTCCATGTGAATTTCTGACATGGATGTTGGATGTGTTCCTACCATGGTCAAATGTAAGTGTAGAGCCCTTCTGACATGAATGATGGATGTGTTCCTCCCATGGTTAGATGTAAGTGTAGATCCTTTCTGACATGGATGTTGGATGTGTTCCTCCCATGTTCAGATGTAAGTGCAGAGCATTTTTGACATGGATGTTGGATGTGTTCCTCCCATTTTCAGATGTAAGTGCAGAGCCTTTCTGACATGGATGTTGGATGTGTTCCTCCTATGGTCAGATGTAAGTGCAGAGCCATTCTGACATGGATGCTGGATGTGTTCCTCCCATGGTCAGATGTAAGTGTAGATCCCTTCTGACATGGATGCTCGATGTGTTCCTTCCATGGTCATATGTAAGTGAAAATCCCTTCTGACATGGATGCTGGATGTGTTCCTCCCATTGTCAGATGTAAGTGCGGATCCTTTCCTAGATGGTAGTAGGTGTGTCCTACCATGTTGGTGGATGTAAGTGCTGAGTGAGCCTTTCTGACATGGATGCTGGATGTGTTCTTCCCATGGTCAGATGTGAGTGCTAGGCCTTTCTGACATGGATGTTGGATGTGTTCCTCCCATGGTCAAATATAGGTGTTGGGTGGGCCTTTCTGACATGGATGTTGGATGTGTTCATCCCATGGTCAGATATAAGTGTTGATTCTTTCTTACATGGTGGCAGGCTAGGCCTCCCATGGTTATATGTAAATGTGCTAGGCCTTTCTGACATGGTGCTAGGCTTGGCCTCCCATGGTCGGATGTAAGTGATGAGCCTTTCTAACATGGTAGAAGGTTGTGCCTCCCATGGTCAGATGTGAGTGTTGGGCCTTTCTGACATGGTGGTAGGCTGGGACTCCCATGGTCAGATATAAGTGTTGGATGAGCCTTTCTGACATGGTGACAGGCTGGTCCTACCATGGTCAGATGTGAGTGCTGGGCATTTCTTACATGGTGGCATGGCTAGTCCTACCATGGACATATATAAGTGATGGGTGGGCCTTTCTAACATGGTGGCAGGCTGGTCCTCCCATGGTCGAATATAAGCGCTGAAGAAGATGAACACCTACATGGAGGCTAGGCCTACAACCAACAGGAACAAGGGCTGGCTCTGTAGAACTTCCTGTGACAAGTATAATTGATAGATAGCACCAATTTCTCAAGATAGCGGGAGTAGTGATGATGATGATCCACAGGAGCTTCACTTGTTGACCAATATCCTATCACGTTAGTTCATATTGTGGGTTTTAAAATTATAAAAAATTGAACCAATATATTGCAGGTATTGGGGGGATGAGGGGTTTAAGGTGGGGGTGGGTAGGGTGGTTTATAAGGATTGAGGTATAAAAAGGGGTGGGGAGGAGGTTTTAAGTATAGGGAGGGGGTTTTAACAAAAAGAGTTTGGGTCAATATCTCTCGAAATTAAGGGTATTCTTTAATATCCCATGATCGCACGTGCTATGTAAGAGGTTCGCTAAGTGAAGTCCCCGTGTGATGATCCAAGTTTGATGATGATCCAGTAATGATGATGATCCAGCTATGATGACGATCCAGCTTTGATGAATGATCCAATGATGAAGACTTGTGCTGATGAACTATGTCAAGATAATACCTTCCTAGTTAAGAGGGAATGTTAATCTATCTGTAACTTTGGAATGTATTCACTTGTATATCTTATATTGTATTTCATTGTACCCCAATGTTCCAATCGGGAGAGTCATTAATATAATAAAGTCATGTAAAATCATTGAGTTTAACCCTCTGTTGTAATTCGGGGAAATAGTCCCCATAATTGAGTTGAGGTTAACCCTCCATTGTAATTCGGGGCAATAGTCCCCAAATTTGAGGGGTACTAGGGTTATTAGAATTTCCTAGTGAAGTCAGCCCTGGTAAGTAATTGTCAAGTGGAAAAATAGTATAAATAGAGAGTGAGACTCTCTATTTGGAACACACACTCACTCAATTGTAGCACATGAGTGAGAGAGGAGGAGATCGCACAAGTGAGAGAGAGAACAACTATTGGAGATCATCTTTATGTTTTTGGGTTTTACTTTTGTAATTGGTTGTCATTCTATCTCAGAGGAAGTTGCAGGGTTTTCTCCTTTATGGTTTCCCCGAGGAAAACTCTTTGTGTCTCTTGTATCTTGTGATTATTGTTGTGCATGTTATTCTCTCAGATAAGATCCTAAGATCATATTTCTTAAATGATAAAAATATAACACTTTGTGATCATTCCATTAGTTAAATTAGGATTGCTATAATACTTGACATTTCATTCCTTTTGTAGTTTCATATATTTTGTTGGACCCTCATAAGTTTGTATGAATCTCTGGGTTGACAATTAAAAGTAAAGGTTTAGATACAACATTATTTCTAGTGTCTTGTTTAATCTTGATACAACATTATTAGTAATATTAGATCCTACCACAACATACTCCACCTCATCATATGAATACAATAATAATTCCTCTTCCATACAACTAAGATATCTACTGATACAAAACACAAATCCTATCAAACCATCCAGTCACCTTACCCTACAAAACCCTAGTAGACATCATCTGCCTGTTATTAGGAATTCTCAATTAGTATAGACACTGCTTGTTCCTCTGCAATGTATGTCACAACTACAAAACAAAAAGACACAGCAACATATCCTTTCCTTGAATAATCAAATCAACTAACATGAAAGACAATGTACCTCAACCTTAGATCTGCTTGTCTTCTTTCTAGAAGTCCTTGCAATAGTTTAGTACCTGCAAAATAGATCACAAGACAAACAAAAGGGATGAGAGCATCATGATAAATTGACTATTCATATTGGTGATCAAGGAATCCAATAATATCTAATTACAATCAATACAATCAAATATAGGAAAGGGAAATGTCTTTGTATTAATATATGGATGAGAAAGAAGTACAACCAAAAAGCCTTGATGTCGATGGCTTTAATCTCAACAAGAATTTCTACAATCTCCTATGACTATGAAGACCTCTCCAACCACAAGCTAACTCTACTTTGCCTCTGATTTAGACTTCAACTAGCAGCATAACGGTGCTTTTCTTGGCCTCCTTCACTCTCCTCATGAAGGCTTCATTTATAGGCCTAGAACTCAAGAGATGACTTGGAAAAAGGATAGAATGAGATCCCTATAGGTGAGGAAGGTGAATGCCGCCTCTCCCAAGCATATAGGAACTAACCCCACGAAGGCTTCCACATGAAAACTTCTAGAAGCTTCTTTTTCTCATTTTATCACCACCAATGCTCTTAGAAAAACTGACAAAGGCATTGATATAGGGTTTTTTACAAAGGAAGGAGAAAATGACGCTTATGGGTCAACTGAGACAGGCACCGTCGATGCTCTGTGTAAAAAACATGAAGGCGTCGTCCTTTCTAGGTCTGGGAAAATGGTCACCAAGGTGACTCAAGCTAGGCTTTCTGGGGGGTTGAAAGGCAATGTGAAATTCTCATGAAGGCTAACAAGCAATGTGATATTTCTAGGTGCAACACTCCCGATAACTAGTTTTCAATAGAAAAAGTGTTAGTATTTATTTAGAATCTTCTTAATTTAATATTTAATAAATATTTAAAGGTTCAAATTTTTGAAAGTGTATTTTTTTTATTTTATAAAAGGTTTTCACTTTAAGAGATTAATCGTTATGGACGCTTGGAATTAAAATTGATTTACACTCACTCATTATGTACTTAGTTACAATGAATCGAGCATATATACAATATCAAAGTTATAAATAACATCAATTGCTTAACCTTTCATAATGAATCTCCTCGTAGATGATTCTCTTCATTTTTAATCAAAGCCAAATCATTCTGATAATTTTCTTGTAAAAATACAAAACAAACCCAAAATTAAATATAAACTCAAAAATACTTTAAAATATGATTCAGGTAGTCATTCATGTTCATCTCATAAACAAGTATGAAAATGGCATTTTTTGGTTGTTTCCAAGCCTTGAATTTCCAACACACATTTGGCACCGTCATGTACATTGCTTAAGGTTCTAACATCCAAAAATTGGGCATATAATGCACTCTATCAAATATTTTTTCAACTAGCTAAATATGTGATCATTTCTACCTACAGCAAGATTTATGAGCCTTAGAGAAACTCACAAATCGAATTTGATGCAAAACCAACAAAAAAACATTAAAAGAGAAGAAATTTACACATGCAATGTGAACAGAAACATGTTATATTTTGATTATCTAACATAAAAACATGTTAGTAACAGGTTTATATTACATCAAAAGTGTTTCATGAGGCTTAGGAATCCCAATGTGACTGTACAAGTGAAATTGGCCAAATTGGCCTCAATCCCCCTTAGGTGGGCCAAACACGCTCCAAATCAGCCCAAATGGCCAAGAATTGATGTGTGAACGTGAATGAGGTGAAACAGGGAAATAATAACACCTTTTCATGTGTGGGTGTGCAAAAATAGGTGGGTGAGAGGTTCTAGGTGGCATTAAATGCACCAAATCAGCCCAAAATTGGACAAAATCCAACTCTAGCACTCCTAGTCAACCAAACTGTCCACATTCAATGAATGGGAGCACACCAGAAATGATGAGGGCACACATGTGGATGATTGAATGAGATGGAGCTCTCATGTGGGTGTGAATGCACCAATTTAACTGGTTATTGGTCCAACTAAGCACCCTAAGTCCAAAACCATAGTGTATTAATGCAAAATACAATAAAATTGACTAAGGAGTTAGAATAAGGTACTAAGGGGTTGGATTACTGTTCTAACACCCTCCCTTAACCAAAAAATTAGTACATCTCATAAAATTAAGGAGGCCTTGGAAACAAAGGCTCAAGTCACCTCAATACATAAATAAGAAATTTTATTTGTCCATATGAAGTGAGGAAAAGAAGGTAAACCAAATGGGACAAAACCTTCCCTCAAGAATGGAAATGGGGCTGAAAACTGTAAAAAATAGTAGAAATCACCATTTATCACTCACCCCAAGCAAATATCTTATTTAAGTGAAGGCATTCTCTGTGAAAGTCTTGGTGAAGATGTCGATAGTTTGCTCGGTGGATGGGAATACTGCAGTGAAATCACCCTGTCATGCACTAAGCCTCGGATGTAGTGCATATGGATCTCAATATGATTTTTCCTTTGCCTATGAAATCGATCAGTATATATTTTTATGGAACTTTGATTTTCCACCCAAATGTTGGTAGGAGAATCAATTGTGACACCAAATTCCTGAAGGATACCCTGCAACAAAAAACACTGTGTAGCTGCATTGATTGCTTCCCTGTACTCGGCCTCTACTGATGAAAGTGAAATGGTGTGTTGTTTCTTAATTGACCATAAAATGGTACCTTCAATAATAATAAAAATACAAAACCTGAATTTTATTTTCTGTTAGTGGGATCTCCATCCCAATCCGAATAAGATAATCCAGCTAGTTGAAGTGAAGAACTAGCTGAGTAGTACACCCCGAAATTATTTGTACCCTGGACATACTGTAGAATTATTTTGGCTGCCTTCCAATATATCTCATATGTCTGGTGCATATTTCCTGCTACAACACTTACAACATAATATAAATCAGGTCTTGTGTGTATAATATAGAGCAAGTTTCCAACTAGTTGCCTATAGAGTGTAAAATCTACCAATGGAGAATTGCCAAATTCACACAATTTGATGGTAGAAAGAAAGGGAGAATTGGATGCCTTACAATAAGCCATGTTAAAATTATTTAGTAGGTCTGAATCATACTTTGGTTGAATCAGCATGATTACCCTTTCACTTTACTCAATTTCCAAACCCAAAAATTTCCTTAGCAATCCTACATCGGTCATGGCAAATTCACTATGTAAAGATGACTTAATTGAACCAATTGAAGTGGTACAGCTCCCTGTAATTAGAAGGTCATCAACATAGAGAACATTAACCTACAAAATACCATCATGTTTTTTCAAATATACATTAGTATCTTATTTGCATCTAGTGAAACCAATAGAAAGCAAGAAAGCATCCATTTTAGCATACCAAGCCTTGGGGGCTTGCTTGAGTCCATAGAGAGATTTCTTCATCCTAAAAACAAGTGAAGGATCCTCTTGGAAAAATTCAAGTTTATGCATGTATATCTATTCCTATATCTCACCATGTAGGAATCCACTCTTGACATCCATATGGTGCACTTGCCAACCCTTACTAGCTACAATTGCTAGAACTAGTCTTATGGAGTCCATCTTTGCAACTGATGCAAAGGTCTCAGTATAATCCATACCATGGACTTGAGAGTAGCCCTTAGCAAATAATATGTATTTTTATTTCAAATATGAACCATCAGCAGAAATTTTTGTTCGAAATATCCACTTGCATTGAACAAGCTTCCTCTTGGGAGGAAGGGGAACCAATTCCCATGTCTCATTCTCTTCAAGATAATGGAATTCTTCTTCCATTGATGTTTTACATATTGGGTCATGAAAAGCTTGCTGATATGAATTTGGATCATATCCAATCAGTATATAATAGTTCTTAACAAGAGCATTTTCACTTGCAAAGGAATCATTACTAGTTTGAGATCTAGTCTTCTTAGGCTCTTGGGGATTGCCAGCCAATTTCCCTGTAGCTTGTATGATTTTTTAAGCACACTTGGGCATTAATGGTAACTCATATACAGAAATTTAATCTACAACCATGGAATATTCATGAATTTCATAAAAAATAGAGCATGAATAATCACTTACATCATCAAATTGTTGAGGAGAAGAGCATTCCCCTGGTGCAAGCTCAAAATATGGTATTAGTTCCTCTTTGAATTACACACTTCTCTCAATGAAAGTATTGAGTGTGGAAGTTTAAAAGAGTTTGTACCCTTTTTTATCCTCACCATACCCAACCATGATTCATTACTTTCTTTGTGGCTGCAATTCCATCCTCTTTTCAGAGGGTATTCGAGCTCATGCTCTTGATCGAAAAATCCTAAAATTTGAGACATTTGGTTTATGGCCAAACCATGCCTCGTAGGGAGTATTTCCTTTTACTGATTGGTGGAAGGATCTGTTCTATATATGTGCAGCACAATTAATGGACTCATCCCATATCTTGGGACTTATATCCCTTGCTTCAATCATGCAAGTGGCCATTTCCTTGAGAGATCTATTCTTCATCTCTGCCACACCATTTTGTTGTGGTGTGTATGGAGTTGAATGTTGCATTTGGATGCCACATTACTCACAAAGGTGATTCATATTTTTGTTAAAATAATCCTTCCCATTATCATTCCTAAGGATCTTAATCTTATTCCCACTCTTATTCTCTACCAATGCCTTCCAAATATTCAATTGCTCAAAAACTTCAGATTTTAATTTAAGGAAGTACACCCAACATAATCTCGAGTAATCATCAATAAATGTAAGTACATACCTTGATACACCATATGATGGAGTGGGAAGAGGACCAATAAGATCTGAATGTACCAACCCAAGTGGTTGTGTGGATCTTATTTCCATCCCCTTCTCATAGCTTCTCTTTGGATGCTTCCCAACTACACACCTAATGCAATCTCCATTTGATGATTTGATTTGTGGAAGTCCTTCCACCATCTCATCTCTATGTAGTGCTTGGAGGTACTTGTAGTTCATGTGACCAAACCTCTCATTCCATAGCTTGTAAGTCTCATTGGCATGTGAGAGAAGAGCTTGGTCATTGGAAGTAGGGAGGAAATTTGAAAACTTGTACATCCTCTCATGGTGGTCTGCATACCCAATTGCAACAACTTGGTCTGATGAGATTTTTGCAATCTCTACCATGTCTAGAGTGAAGGTCACTCTCTTTGCTTCTCCTGTATGGGTCATTTGATAGAATGACAACAAATTTTCTGCAAGTTCTGGTACATACAACACATCACTGGAGTAACCATGCTCTAAATCAATCCTACCAATCCCCTTGGTCTGGATTTCAGAATCATCCCCCATTCGAATTGTTGGGCCAACATTCGAATACATGGAGGAGAAGAGATCTCTTGTGGCTACCATGTGTCTAGAATCCCCTGAATCAATGATGAAATATGAGGAATTAGAGGTACATGCTACCAAAGCATGACATTTCTCCTTATTGTCTGAACTGAACGTGCCATCTTTCTTGCTTGCGCTGTCTAGGACATGGATGTTGTTCTTCTCCAGAAGATGCACCATCTGGTCAATGGTTTTCTTCATGCATGAGCTTTCTGGTTGCCATCCCTTGTGGAAATAGGTTCATTTGGTCTTCTCTTTTCCTTTCTTGTTGGGTATGCAGACCACCATGAGAGGATGTATAAGTTTTCAACAACTTGATTTGATGAGATTTCTGCAATCACTACCATGTATGGATTGAAGGTCACTCTCTTTGCTTCTCTTGTATGATTCATTTGATAGATTGAAATAAAATTTTCTGCAAGGTATGGTACATATAACACATCAATGAAGTAACCATGCTCTAAATCAATCCTACCAATCCCCTGGGTATGCTTTTCATAATCACCCCCCATTCAAACTGATGTGCCAACATTCAAATGCATGGAGGAGAAGAGCTCTCTTATGGCTTCCATGTGTCTAGAAGCCCCTGAATCAATTATGAAATATGAAGAATTAGAGGTACCTTCTACCAAAGAATGACATTTCTCCTTGTTTTCTGAACTGGAGGTTCCATCTTTCTTCCTTGCGCTGTCTGGGACAAGGATCTTGTTCTTCTCCAACAACTGCACCATATGGTCAATGGTTTTATTTATGAATGAGATTTATGGATGCCATACCTTGTATAAATATGTGCATTTGGTCTTCTCTTTTCCTTTCTTGTCCTTCTCCTTGGGAGTATTTGAGCCCCCATCACTAGATTTGTATTTTTATGGTTTCTTCTTCTCTGGCAGTTTTGAATTCTTTTCCTTGGACTTTCCCTTAGAGACATTCAAAAATCCCATGGCCAAGGCTTGATCCTTACCCTTGATGGTGCCCATTTGGACTAGCTTGTCTTGCTCCTGAGTGAGGGACTCCATGAAGCTATATAGACTTGGAATTTTCCAGTTTCGAAGATTTAAATTTCCAAAATGGAATGTGCTGACAAAGACTGAGAATTCTGGCCCCAACTTCAAAAGGATGGAAAAATCAACTGGTCCTCTTTATTCTCAATGCCACATTACTTTAGCTGCAACACAAGTGACTTAAACTTGGTGAAGAAGTCCTGGATAATGTCAAAGTGCACTGGGCTCCGGATGATGAGCTCGTTCTCAAGCTGGTGTCCTATTAATTCATTAGTTTTCCCAAAAGAATCTCTAGTTTTACCTAGACTTCATTGGGGGTTGTTAAATTGTCTATGTGGAACAAACTCTCTCTTGATATACTCAGGCAGGCATAACAATCCATATGCTTCATCCAATCTGTTGAAGTAATTGGATTTCTCTACAACAGAGTTTGGTTCCACCTTTGTGCCCATGGTAACTCTGTAGAGACCCTTGGATATCAAATGAATAACCATCTCTACCTTCCAATTGAAGAAGTTGAAAGGTGTTAGCAAGATATGGGTAACTTCCATTTCTTCCTATGCTAATGGTGATGAAATTGTCGAATGTCCTATAAAAACCACTCAATTTTATCTGGAATTTCTCTAAAAATGCAGCTCAAAATGCTCTGGATTGATCTACAACTTACTAAAATCCACTCAGCTCTAATACCATGTGAGAATTTCAATCTACAGAAAGATCTAGGAGCCTTAGAGAAACTCACAAATCAAATTTGATTCAAAACCAACAAAAAACCATTAAAAGAGAAGCAATTTACACATGCAATGTGAACATAAACATGTTATATTTTGACTATATAACATAAAAAAATGTTAGTAACAGGTTTATATTACATCAGAAGTGTTTCATGAGGCTTAGGAAGCCCAATGTGACTGTACAAGTGAAATTGGTCAAATTGGCCTCAATCCTTTGTAGGTGGTCCAAACACGCTCCAAATCAGCCCAAATGGCCACAAATTGCCGTGTGGATGTGGATGAGGTGACATGGGGCAATAATAACACCTTGTCATGTGTGGGTGTGCAAAAATAGGTGGGTGAGAGGCCCTAGGTGGCATTAAATGTACCAAATCAACCCAAAATTTGACAAAATCCACCTCTAGCGCTCCTAGCCAATGAAAATGTCCACATTCCATGACTAGGAGCACACCAAAAATTATTAGGGCACACATGTGTTTGTTTGACTAACCTATGTGGGTGTGAATGCACCAATTTAACTAGTTATTGGTCCAACTAAGCACCCTAAGTCCAAAACAATAGTGTATTAATGCAAAATGCAATAAAATTGACTAAGGAGTTGGACTAAGGTACTAAGGGGTTGGATTACTGTTCTAACAAAATAAGAACTAAAATGGGGCAATGAACAAAAAATCAATATCCTAGCAAGGATTCCTTCCTTGAAGGTGGAACAACTTTGTATAACCTAACATGCATACTCAACCCTAACTTCATTTTAAGGTTAAGGTTATTGCATCTTAGGATTTTTGTGCTTTTTAGGTTTTTTGGAATTATTAAGAATGTGGTTTCAACCTCTTGTTATGGACATTTTTCTAATGGTCATAGTAGACACATCTATTCTCTAAGATAGTTACCACAAATCTACCTAGTATACTTGTATAGTGTTTTTCACCATTCTTTAAATATTAGAATTTGGTTTTCATTATACCTATGTATTGCTTTTTGTGTTAATTTTATCTTTCATTTTGTCCTCAACATAGTTTGGATCTGTGGTATCTATACAATATTCTCTTACTTGATTTTTTATGCATGCCCTTCATGACATCAAGCAATAGAAGTTGAGTCTCAAGTGATTTGAACGTGGTGAAGATATTATTTTCTAATCCAAGAAGTCTCACATGAAAAAAAAACTAAATAAATGCAAGGAAGAAAGGTATCCTATCAAGTTGTTTCTTTACGAGGCCCTCAAGTGATAAAGGAATGAGGTTAGGGATAATTTCATCTAGATCCTTCAATGATTCTATTCAAGGCACATGTTAATTTTGATACTTTATATTTGAAGAAATATTAGTTGTAGAAAATTTATGGATATGCTTAGATCAACTAGAAGGTTATTTCTATATTAACAATTTTTCTTGATAATTAGAAGGTTAACGTCTCACCCAAAATGTCAATTTTATGTGATATTATAGGTAGAATCGACTATTGCAAACTCTTTGATCACTAATAAACATTGAAAGAAGATAATCTCTCACACTGGGAGACTTGTTGTCTTCAAGGTATAATCAAAATGAGAAAATAATTTTTCATCTTCATGATTTGGTTAAAAGGAGCAAAGAAACTCATTGTAACTGCCAAGCCCTTTATAAGCAATCCCTTTATGAAACAAACATAAGCTTGTCAATTGGTGGAATAATACAAATATGTGCTTACCTCATTTGAATGAATACATATATACTATAAGGTATGACATGTGATTCATTTGACATGAGTTCCCTTTCACCTAATATTGTCCCTCTATATAGATGTTCCATTCTAGATAATGAGAAGATCAAACACCAAATTGAAGAGATAATATATAAGGGAAATGTTCATTCATTTTTCTCACCTTGTGGGATCCCAATTATGCTAGTTCAAAATAAGGATGAGACATGATGACTATGTATAGACTATAGAGCCTGAAAAAAATTCACTGTCAAGAATTGGTACCCAACTCCCTATAATGATATTCTTGATCAACTTAGAGGCACCAAGTTTTTTTCAGAGAGAATGATCTTAATTCAATTTATCTCTTGGTCCCAATATATCCAATTTATATGTGGAATATTTCTTTCAATTATATGAAAGGTATCTTTGAGTGGTTGGCCATGCCATATGGATTGAATCATGCACCAACAAAATACATGATGATGATGGATTATATTTTGCGGGCATTTTTAATTTTTGTGTGGTTATATACTTGAATGAGATCCTCATATTTAATACAAACTAGGAAGAGCATATGAATTACATCTAACATAATTTATGTGCAAACTGAGATAAGTGTTCATTTAATATGTAGAGAATTCAATATCAAGGATGAGTGTGGTGTGCATGTGGATCCAACCAAGATCCAGGTCATTTGTGATGGTCATACCAAAGGAATTAACTAAGATTCTCAACTTCTTGGGCCTCACCAACTTTTATGACAATTTTTTTTTTGGGTTATCTCTCATTGGTTGGCCCCTAAGCTAAGTGACCAAGGGTGGAGCCAATGCCAAATTTGTTTGGGTTAAGGAAAATTATAAATAATTATGTTAAGAACCAATTTCCATGGATAACATGAAACAAAAAGAAAATTAATCCCATGCATAATAAGCCTATTTGAGGGGGAAACCTCCATTAACAATATATCCAACACACACAATAATATGAGATGAATATACAAATGAATCCCCTTTATTACAATAGGAGAAGAAGTGGTCATAACATAACCTACCACTAATATCACCTAACCATAACTAATATACTAATAATGAGTGGTGGTGAAGGCCCTAACATGACCCTCCTCTTTAAAAAATCTTTTTCCTCAGAGTAATTGAGGGTGTTTATTCATGAATTGATCATTTTCCCATGTAGCTTCTTTTGGAGGCATATTCGTCTACTTGAATAGACACTCCATAATGGTTCTATTATGAAAAGAGAGAAAATTGATCAATACCTTTCTTGAGTTCAAGAATCAACTTACCATTCTTAATCTAATTATAAAAACTATGTTTTCCCTAGTGTAGTTTGTCCCAAAACCTGTTATAAGAAAACTACATAAAAAAAATGATGAATACGAGAAGAAAGCACATTAAGTATCTATTACATTGGTCTCTAGGAAACACACATGTTACAAGGATAAAAAAATATGAATTGTTGACTACCCTCTTTGTGGAATTTCATACACAGTGTGATGCATTTAAACTCGATCATATAGATGCATGAATAGAATTAGAAGATCCACTAGGAGTATTGTGTGGCGTGATAAGGGACACTCAAAGTAATAACCATTTTGTAGGAACACCGGAAAGGGGAGGCAATTCATGGGTTATCATTATATCCTACCATTGTTCGAATAAGATGTTATCACTAGAAGTAATCATATCCATACTTTCCCTCACTTTAATTTCCCTATCTTCATCTGATTGAATTTCCACTCAGGCCATGGAAATGATTCCTTGGAAACAACGATGGAAAGGGACTCAATTTGGACACATAACACACCTAACATTCCTTTCAATTTTTTAATATCTTTCTTCACTCCTTCCCCCAAAAAACTATTTGTTGATCCTTTGATATGTTTCAAGGAACCCTAAATGTCCTATTATCAAAGAGTTAAGAGACTCCCTTAATATTTAATTTTTTAACTTTGATTGAGGGCATAAAATATTCTACCCTTATAACAAATGATATCTCTGTTCACTCCCATTGTACCATGTAGATATTATCTTCTTTTATACATTGTGTTTTATGTATATTGTTATTGTCTTGTTTCTATTCATGGTGAGATTATTCTAACCACACAAGAATGGATGATTTAATGGAATTTGTATATATTGGAGTCTTCTTCTATTTTGGAAAGGAAATTTTCTACAACATTGTCCTTCCCTTTCTTGGTGATAATTTCAAAATAAAACACTTGCATTTTTTCTACCCATTGTTGTTGCCATTTTGATGACAATATTTTCTCCAAAAGGTACTTTAAGATTAAGTCTATCATGATCTATCTTAACTTTAAAATAAATCCCCATGAGATATCGTCACCAGTTATTTTTCATATGTAGATGCCACAAAGTATTTTCCTTTGAATTGTTTACTTTCAAAAGCCAATGGTCTGCCTTCTTACATCAATACTACACCAATTCCTTGTCCTGATGGATCACATTCAAATATGAATATTTTACCAAAATTAGGTGTTTCCAATACTAATGTAGAAGACATATCATCCTTTAAGAGTGATAATGAAAAGGTTGCCTCTTAATTCCATACAAAATATTTTTGCTTCAATAGAAATGTGAGTGGACCTGCAATGCATGCATAATTATTAATAATTTTTCTATAATATCCTATAAGGCCCAAAAATCCACTAAGACTCTTAATTTGATTAAGAATGGGTCATTTTGTGATAGCTGGAATCTTTTAAGGGTCCACCTTGATCCCTTCCCTTAAAACAATATGACCCAAATACTCTAATTCTTGTTCCCATAAACACACTTGGAATTTTTTGCATATAATTGATTGTTCTCAATAATTTGTAGGACTTGATCCACATGTTTAAATTTTTCTTCCCATGATTTTATATAAATAAGTATACCATCAAAGAAAACCAACACCTAATTCATGGGCTAACACCTTATTGGTCCATGATCTATATTTAAAGAGCATGGAGGGTCATTTTCTCAATTATATATTGCAAAAAACTCATATGTAATACTCTTCTTTCCTTTACACAATATATTACCTCAAGTAGCTATTTGGTTGGGGTCGTGGACTGTTTCCCTCTTCAAGGGTTTTAACCATGTAAATTTCCAGTCTGTTGCTTTGTAATTTATTTGTGTGATTAGTTGCTCGAGGTGTTTGATTTTTTGGAAATATCATCTGTTAGTAGAACATGGTATCAAATATCTTATGAATTTTTGGTTTCGTTGATGATTGAGATCTTGAACTGGTGTTTCCATTATATGCATCAAAGGATTTTTTGTTTCTAATATTTATGTTCATTTATGGGCCGAGATAGGAATTCCATTGCATTTGGATCTCTAATTTAGTTGGAAACATTTTTAAAATTTACTAAAAAAGATTTATGTTTTCCCAAAATACAACCATTTTACCAGATCCAGAGGTATATTGTTTCTAATACATATTTTTTTCAAAATTCTTATATTTTTCATATTTTATCCCACCTTTATATTTTATTCCTAGTTGCTACCTTTTCATTTTGCGTATTCTCTTTATTGTGCACTTTGTATGAACTCAAAAAATCAGAAATAGAGCGGAAAGGGTTTTCTTGACTATGTATCTTCTTTGTCATCGATAAACTAGAAACAATGAAAAACTTACATTTTCTAGGTTAGCTAACCAAGGAAAAACTCCAAATCTAAGAAATTTTGGTTTTGAATTTCATTTTTTTTTTTAATTTTGTGACTGTGTAAATAGTTTTGTAGGCGAAAATCAAGGTTTTCCGGGTAGGAACACTCTCTAACAAAAACACCACTATCCCCATTCTCCTCCATAATATTACGAAATATTTTTTTTGATTGACTTGGTTGAAAGCTACTTTAACAAGTGAGAGGTCTTGAATTCAAGTCCTTTTGTTTCTTTTTGCAAAATTTCATGTAACTTTAATTTATAAAGTAACTAGATTGCAAAAGTGGTCATTTCTTGTTTTATAAAAATGGGTCACTTATTTTAAAACAACTTATTTGTAAAAGTGAGCTTATAGGAAAAGTTAGTAAGCAGTAGATACTTTCTTGCATTTATTACTCCCATCATCACATGGATCAAACTTTTCTTTCCATGTGGTTCCTTTGTTCCTTTTTATTCCTTTCTTTAAACAAGAATAACTTTGACATCTGGAGTCCCTTTTCAATGCCATTTTTTCAAAATACTTATTTTTTTTCGATATTGTTGCATCTAGACCACCATATTCTACTTTTGAGGCCTTATTACTTGAATATTATGACATGTTCACTCTATGTGATATCCTTCTTACCAATACCAACTACTTCTCATGGAAATCCCATAAGGAGGATGTCCTACGAAGTAGGGGACAATACTAGATTACCCTTAGAAAATAATTTGAACCCACTGATGCAAATACAAAAATAAAATGAGAAAATAAATGTGGCAAAGGTTGTGGATTAATTTGGATGTTGATCTTTAATGATTTACCATTCCCCCTTCAAGGAATTGATGAACCAGATAAGGCTTGGGAAAAATAAGAAACTGTGTTTGGTAAACACAATGAGATTCAAGGCCACTAACTTAAAAATGAGTTGGTTTCTTTAAATACAAGTTATTTTTATTTGATTAGAGACTATCATATAAAACCAAAACCCTTATAACCTTAGTTAAAGAATTCAAAATAACTAAGACAAAAAATCAATGTATTTATGTTATTCCTTCCAAGTTTGGTCCTACCTATTCTATTTTTGTATCTACCTTTTACTCCATGAAAGAATATCCAGGGGATAACTATATAGATCACACTCTTGAATATTTTTGTGAATACTTGATTAGAGAGAAATAAAATGTCATACATATTAGAGAAATTAGCACTGCCGACACATCTAGAAATGCCTTAGTGGAAAAACAAAAGGATAAGTCCACGCATCCTAAAAATAAAAAAACTTGCAAAAATAAGAAAAACAAGGGTCCCAAATCCTCTAATCCATATCATCCTTCAAATGATTAAAAAGGAACCAGATCAAAAGGTAAGTGTTATCACACGAATTGTAGTTGCCTCAAAATGGTATCCTATCTAGGATGGTAGAGGGAAATGGGAAACTAAACCGGTAACACTTAAAGGACCCTATCCACCATGGATAAAATGGTTGTCACACATGATATCATTATTATCACTTTATTCCAACTAGGTGATAAATAAAATGGGGAGACCCTAGTCTGTCCTTGCAGAAAGAAAACTACAAGCATGACACCTAAATCTGAGCAAAGATTAAAGAGTGAGGATGTTTTGGTTGAAAATCCCTAGATCACACTGGGTAGCCACTGGGTGCAATTTGGTAGTAACTGACCACAACACATTAGACAAGTAGTATAAATATTAGATTAGAATAACCTCATTAGATAATTATTTAAGAACAAGTTCTAGGTTAAAATAGGTGTTAGGAGAAGATGGATAAATTTATACCCTAAGGGGTTTTGACTTAAAAAAATAAAATGGACAAAAAAGTGGATTTAAATGTTGATGAAATTGTCATTGATGCCAACATGGACTTTCATTGGCCCCACAGGTTTTCATTGATGCCACTCAGTCCCACTTGTGGTGCCTTAGACCCCTTACAAAGTGGGTTTGAGCCTTGAAGCACCTTGTACCTAGTTGACAAGGTCCCTGTACCCACAAGGCTAGATCTTGAAGCCACCACCTTGTTGAATATGTTGAAGACACTACTGATGGTGCTAGAGACCCTTGATATGGTCACGAAGCCATTGCATATGATGGAGAAGATCTAGATGGATTGGAGAAGCGTTAATGACACATTTTGTGATCATTCATGCTCTGATGGTGTCATGGTACACCGGGAGAAGACCTAGCTACCCAACAGGTGATGTCGCAATGTGGTTGAAGAAGCCCTTGGACCCACACTTAGTGGTTTGATGACCTTGAAACTCTTATTGGGGTCATGGAGCTCTTATATGCTAATGATGACCATGTATTGTCCTTGAAGGGCTATGGAACCCCTAGTATGATGAAGAATCCCATGGAACCCCTAATGAAGACCATGATACCTTTGCAAAGGTCATGGAGCCCACTACTTGCACTTATGGCATGATGATGTTGTCTTTGGTGACTTAATGAAGTCATGGAACCTTGTGAAGACCTTGATTCCCATTACTTTCACTTGATGTGGTTAAGGTACCCACACACACATTGGCTTGGTGAGGAAGTTGACAATGATCCATTTGGTGACAAGCTTGAAGGCCATGATGGAACCTTGAACATGACATGCCCTTGAAATCCCTAATGGCTTGATTCAACCCTATGATGATGTGGAGGACACCCTAAATTGGTGGATTTTAATCAAACCCTAAGGTTTGACTATTAAAGATGACTCGTGGATGTTGGTGTGACAAAAAAAAACACATGTAACTTGTGGACAAACCTTTAATGATAAGGTTGAATTCGAAGCATTTTTTTGACAAAATAAAATAAATGACAAGTTGGCTCCATAAATTGAATTAAAAACTTCAAATTCAAATTTAAAATATAGTAAATTATTTATTGCAAGGATGGGTCAATCTTTTTGGGAAAACCAGTATAAATACCCTATCAAAACTTCATTTTAACAATACAAAAATTTGGATGAGCTCTGAATATTTTCGGCACTAAGGCAGCTTGACTAAGAGAGTGACCTGAGTTTTTCATGGGAAGTAGAGGAAGTATTTAAACAACAAAAAAATACAATGAAGAAAGAAAAGAGAGCTTGTGGACTGTGATACTAGGGCAACAGTAAGAGGTCTAGGAGCAGAACCGAAATGTTGACAGCAATAGAGTGAAGAAATTCATAGCAGCTTGCATAGAGAAAAAAAATTTTATTTATGTTTCTTTTGTAGTCCAATATTGTATTTGTTTGGGTCCAAATTTGCAGCTACATTGATCTATTGAACAATCTTGAATTATTGACTGTAGCAGTAACATCATGTCAAAATTCCGGTGGAGGTTTTAAGACTGATATTCAGGTGAAGGATGAGTGATACTATGGAAAAAGATAAGTTATTTTTGAAGTTTTTATTTTGTTCATGATTCGAGTGTTTTTGCAGTCATAAGGACACTGAAAACATAGGCTTTCATCTACAACAATCATAGTTTTCATCTCTATTTCTCTGGGTATTTATCCTTCTAATGAGGTAACTGTACAATCACTACTTGAATAAATAGTAACTCAGAGACATGATGACAATAAGATATTTAATATGACAGTTGAGTGTTACTTGGATACACAATGATGTTATGAAGTATGGATAAGTAAATATATTGAGAGTGATGAATTGATATCCTAACAATGATGTATACTTGTTGATGATGCATAATGTGATGATGATGTTTGATGCCCTAGTATGTGTACCCTAGAAAGCTTAAATAGTGAGATGGAAACGACTAGTGATGAATGGTGAAAAATGCAACGACTTGTTCACAGTACATAGTATACAGTAATGAAATGATGCCCTTATTAACTATGTGATTAGCCATGCATGATATAATGAAAACCATGACTATCCTAGCCCTAGGATGATGATAATATCTATGCAAAGTCTAAGGATGATGATGAAGTGTTGAAGGCCTTTTCACAGTTCTCATTAACAATAGAGATCTAGTGATGGTGATATGATGATAGAATGAAAACGTTTATGAAGTGAATATAGTATTGAATGAATAATGCATACTCTTCTATACTTTATATGAGACGATAATTTCCGATGATCATAAGTCTTGGATGATTCCTGAGTTCCAGTTACACAAACAATAATGAATATGCAAGAATTATTTTTGATTTGAAAGAATGATGGACAATGATCTTTACTAAGTGATATGTACAGGAATGAGTAAACAATACAACTCCTATGCCTTGATGCATATCCTATTATGGGGACTGATGTTTGACAGACCTTGTTGTTGAAGCAAATATCCTTTTATGATGATTTGAGATGTTTTTGTTGATGCCTGGATGATGATATGATAGTGTCTTGAACCCTATGACCATACCCTATGATGTTCCAAACCTTGTTGGTAATATTGGAACCTTGATTACATATACATGCCTCGATGCTATATGATGATGATGATGATGCTTTGACGGACAGTATGTTGACAACGTGGTTGATGAGTAGTAGTGATCAGATAAACAAGATGATTGATGAGCAGCCCTATGACCAACAATAGTGATGAGAAACAATGATGAACATATGAATAGATGTTGATGAGAAGATGATGAGCAGCGTTGATGAGCAGAGTTGATGAATAAAGATAATGAGCATAGCATAGATGGTTGAGTAGCATATCGATGACAATAATAGATTGGCATCAAGATTGCAAGTGGAATCTTGCACTTGAGGATTGGACTTCTCAAACCCTTCTTAGTTGGAGCGTCTAAGAAAACCAAGCTGGGTCCTATTAAAGAGTTGGTGCTCTTTTTATCAGTTGGTACTGATTTTAATCGAGAATATTGTTGTCTTCCATGTACAATAAATAAAGATCAAAATTCCAAATATTCTTGTGTCTTTTTGATGTGATGATTGTACTTATGATTCATGATGAATTTGATTATGCAATGATTGATATACCTTGAATGATTAAGAAATTGAAGGTGAAAAAGGTTTAAATTTCTCACACATGGATTCACCCCCCCTCTTAGTGTGACCATTATGTTCAATAATTGGTATTAGAGCAGGCCTTCGTTACAAGCCTAGCAAGCTTGAAGGAGATCCTTAGACATAATGGAAGAAAAGGAAGATTCGTCAAGCAAAGATGTGCCTATACTTGATATGACAAATTAGTTCAGTTTGGCAAAGATGTGCCTATACTTGATGTGCATATATGAAGAAGTTTGGAATTTTGGATATTGTGATCAATCCACCTACTCCATCAAATAGAAGGGAAAATCAGATGCACAGAAGGAAGAAAAGAAGGACATTACTACAACCTTGAAGTTCCTCATGGATGGACTTTGCAGCTCAGTGGAGGAAAGTGTAGGAGAGTACACTTTAGCAAAATACCTATGGTTCAAGTTGGAAAGCGAGTATCAGAACGAATGTCTAGAAATCAAAAAGACATATCAGGAATCAGAAGGCAAGCTTTTGGAAGAGGCCAATCAAGAAGAAGACAAGCAAGAAGAGGACTCCAGTAAAGGTGTGGAATGTTTTGATTGTAATGATAGCTCGTGTGAAGAAATTGAGAAGGTTCTTGCAAATGATGATGAAGGGCTATCAAATATAGCACATGAGATACATATTAAGTTGTTGAATATTGATCTCATAGCCAATTGGTTCATGAACATAGTAAATCTCAACCAGAGTGACTTCATGAAGTTCAAAAAGAAAATATTGGACTCCTTGAATGAATATCAATAAAAGACCATGACAATGAAAGTGTTACTTGTGAAGCTCAAAAACAAGGACAAAGAGTTGCATGATCAAATGAAAGACAAGGATGATAAAGTTGAACAATTAAAGACAGAATTTATCAATCAAAAGGAAGAACCAGAAGAGCTTTCTAAAGAGCTTGAAGAATCTAGAGAGGTCAATCATGATCTAAAGACTCAGCTATAGGAATCCAAGACAATAGAAGAAATCCTGAAGATTCAGCTGGAAGAAAAGGAGGAGACTATCCAGAAACTGGAAATGGAGGTAGTTGGTCTCAGGAAGAAAAGTGAAAAGAATGAAGCTTTTATCAAGCTCAATGATAGTTCAGTTGTCCTAGATAATATCTTGTATTTCTATAGATATCTACTTGAAAAAACTCATCTTGGTTACAATAAGGACAAGGAAAAATATAAAGATGACACTTGGTCTCCGAAGACTCCAGAAGGAGTTCCATCAACGTCCAAAGTTGATACCCATGCACCTGCATATGACAACAAGGACGTTGGAAGTTCAAGAATGCAACAAAGATTTAGGTCTATTCCTCAAAGAAAGATCAGAAAATAAACAACTTCAAGACCCAGGTATGAAACTGGTTTTAATGATTATTGTTATTTTTGTTCTAAATTTGGTCATAGAGCTATGGAGTGTAGACTCTACAGAATAAGAAGTGGTGGAAGGCCCAATGACTCAGTTAGATGTTGATGTATTTGTAACTTTGGAATGTATTCACTTGTATATTTTATATGTTTTATTTCTTTGTAACCTGATGTTTCTATTGGGAGAATCGTTAATGTAATCAAGTCATGAAAAGTCATAGAGGTTAACCCTCCTTTGTAAGTCAGGGCAATAGTCCCCATAGTTTCAAGGTACTAGGGTTAATATACTCTCCTGGAGAAGTCAGCCCTGGTAAGTAATTGTCAAGTCGAAAACTAGTATAAATATAGAGAGATCCTCTCTATTTGAGACACATGCTCACTCAAATGTAGTGCATGAGTGAGAGATAAGGAGCTCGCACAAGTGAGAGAGAGATCAGTTGTTGGAGATCATCTTTGTGTTTTTGGGTTTTACTTTTTCCATTGGTGCTCATTCTATCTCTGAGGAAGTTGTGGTGTTTTCTCCTTTATGGTTTTCCCGAGGAAAACTCTTTATGTCTCTTATCTCTTGTGATTATTGTTGTGCATGTTATTCTCTCAGATAAGATCCTAGATCATATTGATTAAATGATAAAAATCTAACATGGTATCAGAGATAACCTGAGAAGAAGACACTGTGCAGCTGTAGAAGCTAGGGCTTCTTAATTTTTGGGTCTCTCTCCAACAATCATCAGCAAAAGGAGGCTAGGATATCTCTCCATTGAAGGTGCATCTTTTTGTCGAAGCAGAATTTGATTCCAGGCATTTTCAGTCACTGATGTGGGAAATTAGGGATTTTCACAGAAGAGGAATTTTTATGTGAGCCCATCATAGGATTTCTATACTCATCAAAATATAAATTTAGAGACCAATATCAAATTTTCTGGTTGGGTAAAACTCCAGGAAAGTCAAACCCTAATTTGACCCCGAACCAGAAAACCCTAAAATACTAAAACTAGTAGTTTTGGTACATTCGCTATATTGCGAGATTAGAGAATCCTGAGAAGCCAAAATTTTTACAGGACAAAGAAACGTTCATGTTGAACACTATGTAAACATTTCAGCCTCAGATTCTCTATATTCTGGGAGATATGATTCCTCCAAATCAGGGTTCCAGCCTCTCCCAAGATTTATCCCTGTGACATGACACCTAGGGAGAATTGCTATATCTCACGCTATGAAGGTCCAAATGAAATTTTGCAAGATGTTCCAGATAAGGCACATAATTTAATTTTGGTGTTAAATGTTTCATTCCTTCATTATGAAACAGTCTTGAAAGGAGTCACCTTGGGAAAACTCTCATAAGTCCCAATTGGTGAAACCAATTCTTCTCAAACCTACGGTGTTGGAAAGAGGACAAACTAGGATACCACAGCACAAAATTTAAGACATAGGGGAGTCGTAATTTTGGAGATATTTCATAAACCATATCAGACATTTCTGCAAAAGAAATTGAAGAAAACGAGGGCATCGGATATTTTGCAGTTCTAATCACAGTTTTGGGAAAATGAGTATGCTACTCATCTCGCCTTCAGGAGGCACATATTTCTATCCAATCAGATCTGAAAGATTCAAAGTTTTGAAAATTAGGTTTTCTTTGACAAATCCTAGATTATCTAGATCCAAAACTAGGACGAACACCTCAAATCGGTAAGATCTAATATTTTTCTATTTACATTTGAGGTTCTCATTTCAAAATGACCTATCACACTAGCTTGATTACAAGCTTGGTGAAGCTAGAAACGTCTGAGCATGGAAGCATAGGATTTCACTGGTTCTTGAAGAAAATGAATTGGACACCTACATAAGTGGAGAGTTTCTAGTGCTAGAGGGAGATGAGGCTAAGGATAGAGCCAAGATAATCATTGCAGATTCTATTAATAATCATCTCATCCCTCATGTGTCATGCCAAAGGAATCGAGGAAGAATAAGATATTTCTATAACCACCTTGAATGGCCTCCCAAGATCATGGGATTCATTCATCCGAGGAATGTGTACTAGAAAGAAGTGATTACCTTCAGCAAAATCTGGGAAGAGCGCACACATGAATAATCTCGACTCATAATAAGAGAAGAGAATATGGGAGCAATTGAATATCAAGCTCTCACGATTCAAAGAAGATCCCTCAAGCGATGAGGAATATGAAGGACTCAATTATTGAAGAACCTCTTATCCATCTTAGAATTTGGATAAGAAATGATGATGTTATGAATGAAGAAGATGATAAAGCTGAAGGCTCAAGAAGGAGTCTACCCACAAAACAAATAAAGATAAGTGTTCAATTGTCATTTCATGATATTGATTGGTTATGCATTTTTTTATATTCAGTTGTCATGTAATGCATGATAGAATATTTGCACTAATGACAGTATACTACTAATATGCATGTGATGGGTAAGTAGCTCATGGTTCTATACAAATTTCCATTGCTACTTATCTAGAATGAAACCTCTTTACTGGCATATTGGGTTAGTGCACAATCTCAATGATGTCATGGTAGAGATGGAAGGAATCTAGAAAGTTTCTATGAGATATGGATGAATGTTGTATTGGCTAAAATAGTTGCATGATTATATCTTTATGCATAAGAATTTTCCATTATGAATATTTCCTATGAAATGTTCTAACCATACAACTGGTGCATTTGACTTGTAGGAAAGATTGCATACAATTGCCTACAAGAAAAGAAGGATGATAATTTTTTTGAAGAAAACGTGACGACAGTTCAAGATTCACTCTAATAATCCAACATGAAGAATGATGACTAGAATGCAATGTTGAAGACCTGAAGGGATGTTAGTAGTATATTCCATATGGATCTACAATATCCAGCATGTAGTAGATGGAAACATCATGGGATACAAGGAAATATTTGTAGAATGAGGCTTCTCACAGAAAGAAGGCATAGACTATGAAGAGACATTTGTAGCCAGTGGGAGGTGAGACACATGACATGCATACTCATGTGTGCAAATTAAATAAGGCCTTGTATGAGCTCAGAAGGAAACCATGGGATAACACCTACATGAGGAGCTTGACGATCACCTAGAGTGATGAAGATATTAACCTTTTCTACAAGGTTGAAGATGAAAGACTATAGAGGATGACAAGCTCACAGATGGGTGAGAGAAGAAATTTTGAAAAGGTTCAAGATAGAGGATATTGGTATCCAGTGACCCTAGATGGATACATAGAATATTAGTAGCAAAGGAAGCTACTTATCACTCCAATAGATAATGTTTCAATACATAGAGTATGAAAGGCAGATGGAGAATGATGCTCCACTTCAGAGGAAGTGACTATAGAAGATCCTGAGGTTCGACATGGTACGACAGGATGGACATATTACCAATGGCTCTAGGCTTTACTAAGAGTAAAGAGGATTCCAACCTTTACTTCAAGGTTGAAGGTGGATGACCAATGATGCTCTCGTTATATGTCGATGACTTGTTCTTGACAGAAAAAGTGGAACTCATTAAAGTTGCAAGAAGTATATTTGCTGTCGAGTTTGAGATGAAGGAATTGGGTATGATGCACTACTTTCTAGGCATGAAGGTATGGTAGAGTGCGGATAGAATCTTCCTTGGCCAAGGGAAGTATGCAGTCGAGATCCTAAATAGGTTCAGGATGATGGATTGCAAGGAAATGGACACACCTATGGAATCAAACCTGAATCTATTGAGTGATACTTCATCAGAGTTAGTTAATGCTACGATGTATCATCAGATGATTGGGTCCTATTGCAGCTACAACTGTTTTCCCAAATTTTTGAAATTTTGGACCCTCCTCTTAACTTTTATCTTTCCTAGAATCGTTTGCATCCATGAAATCTGTCTTTGTTTTCCCTCCGCTACAAGTTTGGATTGTTTTGAGGTCAACTGTATTCGTGCTTTTCAGAAAATTGCTTATTTCTGAAACTGCTTTGAGTTATGGAATTTGAAGGTTGGATTCAAAATGTTGCCCTTTGATCTACGATTTCTTTCTTTGATATCGGAAATCTATTTCTTGTTTTCGCCGTTGTTTCGAAGGTGAAACAAAAATTTTTGTCGCTGCTCGGCCGAAAGTCTGTTGGAACTTAATGTTTAAGTTGGTTGTTCGGAAGTCATTTAACCATGCATCAGAGCCATTTTTCCCTACAGGGCCACTGTTGCAGAAGTTGAACGATGATTTTTCTAACGGATAGCTTTGACTGTTCCAATGCTGTGATGTTATTATTTTGACTTGTTTTGCTCTATTGGAGGTTGGTTGAAGTTTGAGTCAGGGTTTTTTTTATCTTTATGAAGTCACTATTTTGGAGATGAGGAAAGCTTTTTAGACTACTGTACAGCTTTAAGATTTTCCAAGCACTTAACGTTTTCATGATTTTTCTGTGCCATATCGAAAGGTTTTATGATTTTGATCAAAGGTGGTAGTCTGATTGCTTTCTGACATTATGGCTCCCGAGTGAACTAAAATGTAATTGCTCCACTTGTCAATGTGTTGTTGCGGTTTTCACTGATATGTTTATTTTCCATGGAGCCCATAGTCTTTTCATCTTCTGCCATTGCGGCTGCGCAATGCACTAACCTCCCAACATTTCAGTCGTTCCATTTGTCAACTAGGAGTTTCTGCCTGATGCTTTGGCATTTAGTCTTTTCGACGCCGATAGAATTAATGTCCCATGGAACTCATTGTCCATCTGAAGCCCACCATCGCGGCCATTATTTAAACTATCCTACCGATGCTTTAGTGATTTTTCCCACCAATGAAGGTTTTTCCTGCCTGTTCTGTATGTGTTATTACCCTGTTTCATGGGTGGCAGAGTTTTCTTTTTCTATCATTTTAAGGTTTCCGCAATGAGAGCGTAGTACAGCGCCTCATTTTGATGATCAGTTTTATTGTTAGTATGGTTTACAAGACGCAGTCTGAATTAATGATGAATTTTGTTTTGACTGTAGGTGGACTCAGAAGATTCTTTAGATTACTGCGGCAAAGAAGACATAGCTGAAGGACAAAGCAGAAGGAAGGTGGATGAAAAGTGATAGGTAGAGATGTTCTGAGATCAACAGGATCTTAAAAGGGATGAATAAAAGACTAAGCAGAATCAATAGCAACAGAGGCTCGAGCTTGGAAAAGGTTCAGCAATTACTGAGCTGGTCCCATTATATGAAGCACTCATAAGATTAAATCTGAAATGTAACGTATTTCCTAAATAATGAGCACTCACAAACTGACAAAACTGTGAGATTAAAATGGTAGGGGGAGCCGAAAGGTCAAGGGGTGGGGCAACTTTTGCACTTTTCACCAACAACCTCATTCTGAAAAGAGTTGTCCTCAATGGATAAATTCAATGACATTGGTCATGAATCAGCTGTTGGATTCTAAATTAACTAAAGAAAACGATGAAGAAGGGAAAGACAACAATAAATCAACAGAAAAATTGGAGGATGAGGCGATGGTTTTATGGGACTGTGTATCGTTGTTTGATGCCGAGGAAGAAAAGGACTTGAGACATGAGGGAATACTGGAAACAAATGTAACGACGAGAAGCCAAGGGTTGATTAAGGAAGATAGTATTATGCTCCCGAAGATCAAAAGACTTCAAAAGAATGTTAATAAATTTCAAAACAACTCCACAACTAATAAAATTCCAGAATTTACCATCACTAGTCAAAATCCTAGATAGGTCAACATGCCTAATAAGCCCAGTGAAGAAAAAATAAATGATGTAAAATCGAATCTCACAGAACATAAGATGGATTATGACATTGTGGAGGACATCAAAAAGGTAAGGGCAAACATCTCATTATTTGAAATGTGCAATGTACCGCAACAGAAAGAAAAGCTATTGAAAGCACTTGAAGTCTAAAAGGAGAGGCTGCCCACTGACAATCAACCAGAAGAAGAAGAAATTGGTGAAGCAAGTATGGGAGGTAAGCCTAGAAGCAAGAATCCACCTTTTCTCCTTACTTTTGAAGTTTTCAACCACAACGTGCATAACTACCTAGTAGACTTGGGAGCATCAGTAAATGTCATGCCGCTGTTGGTCTGCAAAAAAATAAATGGACAACCTAAACCATCTACTTGGAGGGTCATTCAGTTGGATATAATGAATGTGAAGGTAATTGGGGAAATGGAGGATGTTCTCGTTCGCTTATCTTCAAATGATAAGGTGTGTCAATTAATTGATATTGTGGTGGTTGACATACTGAAAGCTTATGGACTCATTCTGAGAAGAGATTGGTTAGCAAAGCTAAATGGATATTTTGCCTCGGACTGGTCGCATCTGTGGCTACCATATAAAGGAAGCCCAAATCAAATTAAAGTTTTGAGGGAACCCCACATGAAACACAATGTTACTCAGTTTGAAGGTAAAACTAAACCAGTGGATTTTGTTTTGGGAAATTACTTTATTGAGCTAGAACCAGGGATATTTTAAGTGGAAGAAGCCAGCGATACATCAGATGCGCAGCTTGATACCCTTCGGTTTTCACAAGCTGATGAAATTGATTGTAAAATAGTAGAATTAGCTGTAGATGTAGATTTTAATTATTGCACAGTAGCTGTTAGTGATTTTTGGACACTTTTCTTTGATGGTTCTAGAACAATAAAGGGTTCAGGAGCTGGCTGTGTCCTGGTTGACCCTGCGAAAAACAAACATTTTCTTTCATGTAGGTTAGAGTTTGAATGTAACAATAACACAGTTGAATATGAAGCATTAGTTCAAGGATTAAGGAAAGAAATTGAATTAAAGGAAAAAAATATGAGAGTGTTTGGAGATTCTGAAATAATTGTAAAACAAATTTGAAATCAAATACATTGCATTTCTCCTCATTTAAAAGATTATCAAATTGAAGTATGGGATTTTCTTAAATGTTTTAGTGCATTTAACATTGTATCAATTCCCAGACTTAAGAATGCAGCAGCTGACTTGTTGGCCACCTAATTGGTGCTCTGTTGAATTGATTTTCAGGCCTTCAGTTCCAAATATGATTACCAATCTACGAGTGTTCGATGATGATAAGCAGATTATAGAATGCTTGACAAATGACGATACCTTCAAAGGGGTGATTATTGATGATGAAGAACATCAAGCTGAGCTAAAATTCGATAATTTTATTCCTAAAGGAGTCAAGACTTTAGAATGGATGTTTGATTTAAATGAGAAATTTAGAAGACCAACAAATGTGAAGATTCAATGCTCGTCTCTACAGTTCGACTTGATTAATTTGGGGACTGAAATGGATCCTAAATACGTGAATTTGGGAAAATGTTGCTCCCCAGGTGAAAGGAATAAGTTTATTAGTCTTTTCAAACAATACAAAGATGTTTTTTCCTGGACGTATGAAGATCTGAAGACATATGACACCAATATTATTCAGCATGTTATCCCTATTAGATCTGGAATCAAACCTTATCAACAGCCTTTAAGGAAAATGCATCCAAAATTAGAACCTTTAATCCAGAGTGAATTTAAGAAACTATTGGATGCTAGAATCATCTTCAAGGTTAGACACTTGAAATGGGTTTCAAATCTAGTATCAGTAAGGAAGAAATCTAGAGAAATCACGCTATGTGTGGATTTCAAAAACTTAAATCGTGCTTCAGATAAAGACAATTATCATGTTCCACCCATGGAGCAGATATTGCAAATAGTTTCAGGCTCTGAATTATTCTCTTTATTAGATGGATTCTCATGCTACAATCAAGTACTAGTAGCTGAAGAAGACAGACTTAAAACGACATTCAGAACCAGGTGGGGAACTTTTGCTTACAGAAGAATTCCCTTCGGACTCATAAACACTGGAGCTACTTTCCAGAGGGATATGGACATAGATTTTCATGGTTTTATTGGCCGCAGCATTGTAGTATACCTCGATGACATCACAATTTTCTCAAAGAAAAGAGAGGAACACGCATTTCATCTAAAGCAGATTTTTGAACGCTACCGAAAATATGGTATCTCGCTAAACCCCAAGAAGTGCATGTTTGCCGTTACAGAAGGTAAGTTGTTGGGTCATGTGGTTTCTAAGAATGGGATCTCCATAGACCCAGAAAGGATCAAAGCCATCGAACAAATTCCCTTACCCCATAATAAAAAGGGCATGCAATCATTTATGGGGACAATAAATTTCGTGCGAAGGTTTGTGCCAAATTTCGCTCAAATTGTTAAAGCTTTGCAGCAAATGGTAAATCAAAGTGTACAATTCAAGTGGAATGATGTAGAGAAGAAATCATTTAGTAAAATTAAAATAGTTGTTGTGCATGCACCCTCCCTCAAAAGTATGGATTTTGAGAAAGATTTTATTTTGTACACTTTCGCATCTGATGATTCACTAGCAGCTGTGCTTACCCAGAAGGAAGATGAGGGAGATGAGTTCCCCATATCATTTATGAGCACTGGTCTGCAAGGGGCCGAATTGAATTACCCAACTGTGGATAAACAAGCTTACACAGTGTTCAAGGTGGTGAAACAATTCAGACCATATATACTTAAGAACCGAACAAAGGTAATAGTTCCACACCCAGTTGTGAGGTCTCTTTTCATACAAAAGGAGTTAGGAGAAAGAAGAGGAAATTGGGTAACAGCTCTACAGGAGTATGACCTCAAATTCAAGCCATCCTCCATAGTTAAAGGGAAAGGATTGTGCAAACTGATGACTGAAAGTAAATACAATGAAGAACATGACTGGGAAGACGAAGCTGAGTTACATTTGATGGATGTATGTCCTCTTTTCATATCTCTGGACTCCTAGTATCAAGACCTTATGCATTACCTTTAGGTGGGATTGTTACCATAACATTGGAATTCTAAGCGAAGAAGAGCATTGCGTCTTATATCATCCTCATATCAGATTGTTGAAGGAATATTATTCAGAAAAAATTATGATGGAGTTTTTCTTAGATGCTTAGAGAAAGAAGATGCAAAGAAGGTAATGATAGACTTACATGATGGGCCTACTGGAGGACATTTCTCTGGAGATACTACAGCTCATAAAATTCTTAGAGCTGGATACTATTGGCCGACACTGTTCAAAGATGCACATGCTCATGTCAGAAAATGCGACATTTGTCAAAGGTGTGGTGAAAGACAAGTTAAAGCAGCAGGACCGTTAAAGCCTTTGATGATAACAGAACCTTTTGAGCAATGGGGGATGGATATCATTGGGGAGATAAAACCAAATTGTTCCCTACAACACAAGTATATTCTAACAGCAACCGATTACTTCACTCGTTGGGTCGAAGCCATTCCGTTGTGTAAAGTAAATGAAGATGCGGTTATGGACTTCTTGCAAGATCATATTATGACCAGGTTTGGAGTTCCAATTTATTTAGTTTTCGATAATGCTACTTACTTTTCCTCGATTAGATTAACTACATTTGCTCATGAGAAAGGAATTAAGTTGCACTACTCTACCAATTACTATCCACATGGAAATGGTTTGGCTGAATCTACAAATAAGAATATGATTAGGATTTTTTTTTAAACATGATAAAAAATTAGAGGATTTGGCACTCAGCATTACCAAATTCTCTTTGGGATGATAGGGTCACCCCCAAGACTTCGTTAGGTATGTCCCCATACACTTTTTTTTAAGTAAAAGAAGCCATTCTACCCCCTAATATCATGCTACCCTCTTCCATAATAGCTCAGGAATCCAGAGGATTAGATAATGAATTTTTGTAGGTAAGGATACATAATCTTTTGAAGGCAGAGGAATCTAGATCCAAGGCTAGAGAATGTTTTAAACAACATCAGGAGGTAGTAAAGAGATGGTTTGATAAACACAAATCTGGAACAAAAGAATTCGAGGTGGGAGATTTGGTGCTCAAATGGGACCACCCCCATGATGAGAAAGGAAAACACATGAAATTTTAACAATTATGGGTAGGCCCTTTCCAAATTGCGGCAAATCTTGGCCCCTCAACCTATAAATTGCAAGATTTACAGGGGTGGGAAGAGAACTTACTAGTAAATGGTTTAGTTTTCAAACCTTATTTTTCCTAAGTTTTGTTTTTTGTTCTTTTATCTTGTACATAAATAAATTGATTTGGCTATTTATTTTGATTTATTTCTGTTTTGTTTTAGTTTAGATTTTGATTGATTTCAATAAAAAGGAGGCAAACTTTTGGTTGCATGGAGAGCATTAGAATTCTGGAGTGATTAAATTCCTTGAGTGTAAGACTGTGTACTATTGTTTTATCTGAAAGAATTTCTTCTAGTTTAGTAGTTTTTCCGAATGGCTATGAACACATTGAAGTCCTACTTAATCCTTGTAAAATAAACCAGGATCAAAAGGTCTGGAATACTATTTTGAGGCTCCATCCATCTCACATTTAAAAATGTCCTAGGGAGTGACAGCAAAAGGCCCATGGAAAGGAAGTAGGGTAAACATTATATTATATATAAATGATCCCATGCCAAGAATTGAATTCCAAAGGCAGATAAGAGTCAAACGCTCCTGTGAAAGCAATATGTATCGAAACAAAGTACTGAACCATATAAGTACTAAATTACCAAAAGTTCTTCTCCGTCCGTGAGCTAAAAGTCAAATACATCTCTCACACAAAAGGACACTATGGATAGAGGAGCTTGAATAAAAATTCAGAAAGAAAGGCAGGCAGGAAAACTCATATGAAAAGGACAAAAGTCCAAAAGCACAAAAGTGAAAAATGGCATGGGAATGAGGAACAAATGAATATTTCTGTTTACCATATGTTACAATCCTGTGGTGTCCAAGCTGGAAGCTACCTGAAGACAGAGGTAATAAATGAAACTCATCTTCCTGGCTTCGAAAGAGTTATCTTGACTTGGAAATCTCGGTTTCCATTTTCCTAAATTGGATTATCATCAATGATTAAAAGTACATATATTTTCCATTTGGGAAATCCATACATCTAGAAGAATTCAACATGTTCGTTTTATTGTTAAACAGTCTGATACTTAAGAAATAAAATGTCCAGATATCTAGGTTCACCAGGTAGTCACCAATTGTTGCATCTGCAACTGTTTTCCCAAATTTTTGAAACTTTGGACCCTCCTCTTAACTTTTATCTTTCCTAGAATCGTTTGGATCCATGAAATCTGTCTTTGTTTTCCCTCCGCTACAAGTTTGGATTGTTTTGAGTTCAACTGTATTCGTGCTTTTCAGAAAATTGCTTATTTCTGAAACTGGTTTGAGTTATGGAATTTGAAGGTTGGATTCAAAATGTTTCCCTTTGATCTACGATTTCTTTCTTTGATATCGGAAATCTATTTCTTGTTTTCGCCACTGTTTCGAAGGTGAAACAAAATTTGTTGTCGCTTCCCGGCCGAAAGTCTGTTGGAAATTAACGTTTTAGTTGGTTGTTTAGAAGTCATTTAACCATGCATCAGAGCCATTTTTCCCTACAGGGACATCGTTGCAGAAGCTGAACGATGATTTTTCTAACAGATAGCTTTGACTATTCCAATGCTGTGATGTTATTATTTCGACTTGTTTTGCGCTATCGGAGGTTGGTTGAAGTTTGAGTCAGGGGTTTTTTGATCTTTATGAAGTTGCTATTTTGGAGATGAGGAAAGATTTTTAGACTACTGTACAAATTTAAGATTTTCCAAGCACTTAATGTTTTCACGATTTTTCTGTGCCATATCGAAAGGTTTTATGATTTTGATCAAAGGTGGTAGTCTGATTGCTTTCTGCCATTACGGCTCCCGAGCGAACTAAAATGTAACTGCTCCACTTGTCGATGTGTTGTTGCAGTTTTCACTGATATGTTTATTTTCCATGAAACCCATAGTCGTTTCATCTTCCACCATTGTGACTACGCAATGCACTAACCTCCCGACATTTCAGTCGTTCCATTTGTAAACTAGGAGTTTCCGCCCGATGCTTTGGCATTTAGTCTTTTCGACGCCGATAGACTTAATGTCCCATGGAACTCATTGTCCGTTTGAAGCCCACCATCGCGGCTGTTATTTAAACTATCCTACCGATGCTTTAGTGATTTTTCCCACCGATGAAGGTTTTTCCTGCCTGTTCTGTATGTGTTATTACCCTGTTTCATGGGTGGCGGAGTTTTCTTTTTCTATCATTTTAAGGTTTCCGCAATGAGAGCGTAGTACAGGGCCTCATTTTGATGATCAATTTTATTGTTAGTATGGTTTACAAGACGCAGTCCGAATTAATGATGAATTTTGTTTTGACTGTAGGTGGACTCAGAAGATTCTTTAGATTACTGCGGCAAAGAAGACATAGCTGAAGGACAAAGCAGAAGGAAGGTGGATGAAAAGTGATAGGCAGAGATGTTCTGATATCAACAGGATCTTAAAAGGGATGAATAAAAGACTAAGCAGAATCAATAGCAACAGAGGCCCGAGCTTGGAAAAGGTTCAGCAGTTACTGAGCTGGTCCCATTATATGAAGCACTCATAAGATTAAATCTGAAATGTAATGTATTACCTAAATCATGAGCACTCACAAACTGACAAAACTGTGAGATTAAAATGGTCGGGGGAGCCGAAAGGTCAGGGGGTGGGGAAACCCAAAGGTTTTGTGGTTTTTGTATAAATATAGAAAAATTAGAGGGAATAGGGGGGCTTTTTCCCTGGAGAAACTTGTGAACCACTTGTTGTAAGAGGAACTACTTCGTTTTACAATAATAAAATTACAATTTTGCTGTTGGAGAAGGTGCCGTGTGGAATGTTTGAATGTGATAAATGAACAATGTTGAAGGGGAACTATTTCGTTTTCAACTGTGTTTAATTAACTATGAGAGCATTCTAACTTTCTGAACCTATTTTCTTATCTAAATGTTCTCTGGTTTAATCTGTGATAATTTCCACTACGAGTAATGGAGGTTTTAACTATTGATGAGCTATCTTGTCATGTATATGTTTATTCATGTTTATGTGTTTTGATTCTAATAACAGCTATATGTTATTTGTCTTAATATGTGAACAGTATTACATTACTCATGAATTAATATCTTGCTCCCTGGGGACAGTTTAGTTAGTGTTGTTTTCCTAGTTGTGTATGATTTAGATGTGAGAGAGACTAAGATGAGAGGTAAGAACCTGCGCATCACATTGTGACCACTCCTTGCATTCTTTATCAATATGCATCTTAGATAGGCAGTTGCATATCATACTTAAAGTCAAAAAATACAAAAATATATACGGTGGACTGGGCCACAACCGGTAAAACCTTTTATTTTTGTTACTTGACCTACAGTGGATGGACCGCAAACAGGACAGATTCCCTACACCAAACAGTCACAGGCTAGTTGGGAACATTGACTGGGGAGAATCCCTTACTATTGTTTCCTATGAATTTCTAGGCCTCAACAGTTTCTGGCTCTAGAAGGAGGGCCACCAGTGCATGGCTGACCGAGGAAACCCGTTTTCTAGAGATTATTCCACCAGTGACAGTTCAGAAAGCAGTTTGTTTCCCAATCCAATTCCTTGAGAAAGGTAAAGAGCATTTGTATTCTGTGGACAAGGAAGTTGTTAATGATCTGAGAAGACACAATAGGGCATATGTGAAGAATATTTGGGGATTACCGATTATCCTTGACTTTCCCAGAAGATAATATAAGAAGAAAGACCGTCCTGTCTTGGAAGATTCAGTGTTCATTGGAGATTTGGAAGAACTTGTAGAAACAACCTTACAGGAATTTGTACAGCCTTTGAAGCAAGTTGGCCCAAATACACCTTACTGTTCACCTATTCATTCACCACCTCACTCTCCACCCAGACTCATGGCAGGCGTAAACGCAAATAAGCCACCCAAGCCACCAAATCCACCACCTGCCTGGAAAGCCAGGTCACCTTTAAACCTAACTCCTCCTTTGCATGATTTACCTCAAGATTTCAAAAAGATGTTGCCCAAGTTTGATCCAAATGAGAAGATGTTAGTAGATGACCATTTGCAAAGTTTCTATTTGGCAATATAATGATTAAGGGCTAGGGAAATGAGGATGTAGTTTGTAGACTTTTTTCGCACACCCTTAAGGGAGCAGTAGCATTGTGGTATTTTGGTTTTCCTACAAACTCTATCCCATATTGAGATACCTTTGAAAGGATTTTTATAAGTAAGTACGCAACCCAAAAAACTCACGTGGCTCTCATGAAAGGATTGTGTGCCTTAAAGAAAGAAAGAAAAGAGAAGGTGCATATTTTTACCCAAAGATTTGTAGCCTATCTTAAGAATTTTTTCGAAGCTGACAAACCCTTGGATAAAGTCCTGATTGAATATTATACCTCAACTCTAGGACCAGAGTTGGCCATGTTTGCCAAAATGAAGGCCAAACCTACACTAGCAGAGACTTATGAAGAAGCAGAGAGGGTAGAGGCAGAAAGATAAAGTATCGAAGGTTATCCTGAATGGTCAAGAGAAAGAAATGTTGGGAGGAAGGATTTGTTACTTACTAAGCCTAAAGAGAAGCAATCACCAGATTTTGAAGCAATGGAAAAGATGATGCATAAGATCTCTAACAGAATCATAGAATTGGAAAAGGAAAAGGAAGCCCAAAAGTTCTATAAGCCATATTACAAGAAAAGAGAAGATAACAATCAATCCCAACCCCCTCCGAATAGCCCTGCATCAATGAACTTAACAGAGGTAGGAATGGATAACTTTTGCACTTTCCACCAACAACCTCATTCTGAAAAGAGTTGTCCTCAATGGATAAATTCAATGACGTTGGTCATGAATCAGCTGTTGGATTCTAAATTAACTAAAGACAACGATGAAGAAGGGAAAGACAACAATAAATCAACAAAAAAATAGGAGGATGAGGCCATGGTTTTATGGGACTGTGTATCGTTGTTTGATGCCAAGGAAGAAAAGGACTTGAGACATGAGGGCATACTGGAAACAAATGTAACGATGAGAAGCCAAGGGTTGATTACGGAAAATAGTATTATGCTCCCGAAGATCAAAACACTTCAAAAGAATGTTAAGAAATTTCAAAACAACTCCACAACTAATAAAATTCCAGAATTTACCATCACTAGTCAAAATCCTAGACAGGTCAACATGCCTAATAAGCCCAGTGAAGAAAAACTAAATGATGTAAAATCGAATCTTACAGAACATAATATGGATTATGACATTGTGGAGGACATCAAAAAGGTAAGGGAAAACATCTCATTATTTGAAATGTGCAATGTACCGCAACAGAAAGAAAAGCTATTGAAAGCACTTGAAGTCTAGAAGGAGAGGCTGCCCACTGACAATCAACCAGAAGAAGAAGAAATTGGTGAAGCAAGTATGGGAGGTAAGCCTAGAAGTAAGAATCCACCTTTTCTCCTTACTTTTGAAGTTTTCAACCACAACGTGCATAACTGCCTAGTAGACTTGGGAGCATCAGTCAATGTCATTCCGTTGTTGCTCTGCAAAAAAATAAATGGACAACCTAAACCATCTACCTGGAGGGTCGTTCAGTTGGATAGAATGGATGTGAAGCTAATTGGGTAAATGGAGGATGTTCTCATTCTCTTATCTTCAAATGATAAGGTGTGTCAATTCATTGATATTGTGGTGGTTGACATACTGAAAGCTTATGGACTTGTTCTGAGAAGAGATTGGTCGGCAAAGCTAAATGGATATTTTGCCTCGGACTGGTCGCATCTATGGCTACCATATAAAGGAAGCCCAAATCAAATTAAATTTTTGAGGGAACCCCACATGAAACACAATGTTACTCAGTTTGAAGATAAAACTAAACCAGTGGATTTTGTTTTGGGAAATTACTTTATTGAGCTAGAACCAGGGAGCTTTTAAGTGGAAGAAGCCAGCGATACATCAGACGCTCAGCCTGATATCCTTCGATTTTCACAGGCTGGTGAAATTGATTGTAAAATAGTAGAATTAGCTGTAGATGTAGATTTTAATTATTGCACAGTAGATTTTAGTGATTTTTGGATGCTTTTCTTTGATGGTTCTAGAACTTTAAAGGGTTCAGGAGCCGGCTGTGTCCTAATTGACCCTGCAAAAAACAAACATTTTCTTTCATGTAGGTTAGAGTTTGAATGTACCAATAACACAGTTGAATATGAAGCATTAGTTCAAGGATTAAGGAAAGAAATTGAATTAAAGGAAAAAAATATGAGAGTGTTTGGAGATTCTGAAATAATTGTAAAACAAATTCGAAATCAAATACATTGCATTTCTCCTCATTTAAAAGACTATCAAATTGAAGTATGGGATTTTCTTAAATGTTTTAGTGCATTTAACATTGTATCAATTCCCAAACTTAAGAATGTAGCAGCTGACTTATTGGCCACCTCAACACTAACAGATATCTGTGATCTGTCTTAATATGTGAACAGTATTACATTACTCATGAATTAATATCTTGCTCCCCAGGTACAGCTTAGTTAGTGTTGTTTTCCTAGTTGTGTGTGATTTATATGTGAGAGAGTCTAAGACGAGAGGTAAGAACCTACGCATCACATTGTGACCACTCCTTGCATTCTTTATCAATCTGCATCTTAGATAGGCACTTTCATATCATACTTAAAGTCAAAAAAATACAAAAATATATACGATGGACCGGGCTACAACTGGTAAAACCTTTTATTTTTGTTGCTTGACCTACGGTGGCCGGACCGCAAACCGGACGGATTCCCTACACCAAAAATTCACGGGCTAGTTGGGAACGTTGACTGGGGAGAATCCCTTACTGTTGTAGCCTGCGAATTTCTAGACCTCAACAGGTCCTTGATGTACCTGGCGAATACAAGATAGATATTTTCTTTACTGTGAACACATTGAGCCAGTTCCTGATAGATCTGAGACATGTTCACTTGATTGTCGCAAAGCATATTCTGAGGTACCTGAATGGTACAGTTGATTATGGGCTCAAGTATGAGGCGAATCAAAAGATTAACCTAGAAGGTTATGTGGATTCGGATTAGGCAAGCAGTGCCATTGATAGGAAGAGCACTTCGGGGTGCTACTTCATTATGGGATTAGGTGTGATCTCTTGGTTCAGTAGGAAGAAATCCTGTGTGGCACTGAGTACAGTCGAAGCAGAGTATGTTGCATATTTTTCGGCTAGTTGTGAGGCAGTGTGGTTGAGGAAGCTACTATCTAATTTATTTGATCTCTGGTTGGATACTACTTGTATATATTATGGAAACCAAAGTTGTGTGAAGTTGTTGAAGAACCTGATGTTCCATGAAAAGTTGAAGCATATTGAGATCAAATATCCCTATATCAGGGATATGGTGCAGAGAGGAGAAGTAAAGCTCCAGTATGTTGCGACGAATGAGAAGATAACTGATGTGTTGACCAAGCCATTGGCCAGAGTGAAGTTTGAATACTTCAGAACGAATCTTCGTGTTCATCAGATCAAGGTTCCTTCCAAGGTGAAGTGATGAGTCCGAGATCCCTTCTGACATGGTGGCAGGATGTGTTCCTCCCATGGTCATATGTAAGTGCAGAGCCCTTCTGACATGGTGGGAGGATGTGTTCCTCCCATGTTCATTTGTAAGTGCAGAGCCCTTTTGACATGGTGGCAGGATGTGTTCCTCCCATGGTCATATGTAAGTGCAGATCCCTTTTGACATGGTGGCAGGATTCGTTCCTCCCATGGTCAGATGTAAGTGCTGAGCCTTTCTGACATGGATGCGGGATGTGTTCCCCCCATGGTCAGATGTGACATTAGAGGAAATTTCAACTCAAAATGGGCCTTTTAATCATAATTCAAATTCTACGTCATCATGTGTTAGCCAATTAAATTGCTTTAAATTTGAAATATTGTATAGGTCTTAAACAATTTTTTAATATAAATTTGGGGATAGGTATCATTAAAAAACTAATTTTTTGTTTGTATTTTCGACATATCTCCCTGTGTTTGTACTCAAATTTCTATTCGGAGAGCTCCTTGGATGCGAAATTAAATTCTGCATCCAACGAGTACCCACTTGGAATACTTTTGATGGACCCTGCTACCCCAAATACAAGAAATGCCTGAAAAAACATGATGATGACATCATCATCATGTGGGATGTGGGATGTGTTCCTTCCATGGTCAAATATAAGTGTTGGGCGGGCATTTTCGAAATGATGGCATGCTGGGCCTCCCATGGTCAGATATAAGTGCTGAAGAAGATGAATAACTACATGGAGGCTAGACCTACAACCAACATGAAAAAGGGATGGCTTTGTAGAACTTCCTATGATGAGTAGAATTGAGAGATAGCACCATTTTCTCAAGATAGAGGGAGCATTGATGATGATGATGATCTAGTGATCATCTAGATTTGATGAATGATCCAGTGACTAATACTTGTGCTAATGAATTGTGTCAATAGAATACCTTCCTAGTTAAGAGGCAGTGTTGATGTATTTGTAACTTCAGAATGTATTCACTTGTATAGTTTATATGTTGTATTTATTTGTACCTTGATGTTCCTATTGGGAGAATCATTAATGTAATCAAGTCATGAAAAGTCATAGAGTTTAACCCTCCTTTGTAAGTCAAGGCAATAATCCCCACAGTTTCAGGGTACTAAGGTTATTAGACTCTCCAAGAGAAGTTGGACCTGGTAAGTAATTGTCAAGTCATAAACTAGTATAAATAGAGAGTGAGCCTCTCTATTTGAGACACACACTCACTCAACTATAGCACGTGAGTAAGATATAAGGAGCTCACACAAGTGAGAGAGAGATCATTTTTCAGAGATCATCTTTGTGTTTTTGGGTTTCAATTTTGCCATTGGTGCTCATTCTACCTCTGAGGAAGATGCAGGGTTTTCTCCTTTATGGTTTCCCCGAGGAAAAATATTTGTGTCTCTTGTGATTATTGTTGTACATGTTATTCTCTCGGATAAGATCCTAGATCATGTTGATTAAATGATAAAAAACTAACATTAGATGTTGGACATGTAATCAAGTTAGACATGTTTCTACCACATGTCACACATTGAGATGTTACACATGCAGTGGGTTTGGTAAAAAAGCCCAAGAAAGTGCAAGTCAAAGAATTCAACCAAGGAAGAGACCTTCCTATACATCAGCAAGAAGAACCAATGAGCCTTGGAAGAAGACCAATGTAGGAATATTTGAATATAAGAAGACAAAGGCCTACAATCAAGGACACTCTTAGGAATAAAGACATGAAGTTGATCAAATAAGTTGTGGAAGTTTCAACAGCTCAGTCAAGTGCTAGACATTAAACCATGTTGGTCAAATTGTTGCATATTGTCGTACAATGAGGTGTTATAGTTTCAGTGGCTTTGGGCACAAAGCTCAAGACTGTTGGAGTACACAGAAGCAACCCATGAGAAGGTTCACATACAACACATCAAGGAAAGCCAGTACATATGAAGGAACAAATGTTGAAAGGAAAGATGCCAAGAAGCAAGTATGGATGAAGAAGACTGAGTAGGTACAAATAGGAGAGGTTGATAAGAGTAGGTAGGATAGGTCCCATATGGACAACCAAGTGTAAGGTATCTTAAAGACCTTAGAACACCTTTAGTTCATGAGGCTATAGGATGAACTCAAAGAAGAAAGGATGATTAATCCATGCATACAGACAGGTCCTAGGATCATGCATATTGATAGTGGGAGCAATGACTAGCGATTATTGATTTCATATACAGGTATGTGGACACCATTTTCCATTGATTCCAAAGGGGGAGAGATGAAGACAAAGGCAGAGATGAAGACAAAGGGGGAGCATGCTCATAGGGGGAGCATGATTTTTTTTCATCAATGACAAAGGGGGAGATTGTTGATTAAATTTTCATTGATGCCAATATGGACTTTCAGTGGCCCCACAAGTTGTCATGGATGCCACCAAGTCCCACTTGGAGTGCCTTGGACCCCTTACAAAGTGGGTTTGAGAATTGAATAACCTTGTACCCAGTTGAAAAGGTCCATGTATCCACAAGGATGGATCTTGAAGCCACCACCTTGTTGAATATATTGAAGACCCTGCTGGTGTTGCTGGAGACCCTTGAGATGGTCCGAAAGCCCTTGCATATGATGGAGAATCCATAGATGGGTTGGAGAAGAATTAATGATATATTCTGTGGTGATTCATGCTTTGATGGTGTCATGGTACACCAAAAGAATACCAAGATACCCTACAGGTGATGCCACGATATGGTTGAAGAAGTCCTTGGACCCACACTTAGTGGTTTGATGACCTTGCAACCCTTATTGGGGTCTTATATGATGATGATGACCTTGTATGGTCCTTAACAGGCTATGGTACCCCTGGTATGATGAATTAGCCCATGGAAACCCTAATGAAGACCCTGATACCCTTACAAAGGTCATGGAGCCCACTACTTGCACTTATGGCATGATGATGTGGTCTTTGGTGACTTAATGAAGTCATGGAACCTTGTGAAGACCTCGATTCCCATTACTTGTACTTGTTGTATTTAAGACACCCACACACATATTGGATTGATGTTAAAGTTAGCATTGAGACATTTGGTGACAAGCTTGAAGCCCATGATGGAACCTTGCACATGACCTGCCATTGAAAGCCCTAATGCCCTGATGCAACCCTATGACAATGTGGAGGACGACACCCTAACTTGGTGGAGTTTAATAAAACCCTAAGTTTTGACTATTAAAGATGACTTGTGGACAAGTTTTACTTTAAAGGATGTTGGTGTGATAAAATAAAAAACAAAAATAAAAAAATAACACATGTAACTTGTGGACAAACCTTTAATGATAAAGTTGACTTTGAAGTATTTTTTTGACAAAATAAAATAAATGACAAGTCGGCTCCATAAATTGAATTAAAAATTTAAAATTAATATTAAAAATATATAAATTATTTATTGCAAGGTTGACTCAAATTTATTGGGAAAACCAATATAAATACCCTATCAAAACTTTATTTTGACAATACAAAAATTCAGATGAGCTCTGAGGATTTTCGAGACTGAGGCATCTTGATTGCGAGAGTGAGATGATTTTTTAGTGGGCAGTAGAGGATGTCTTTAAACACCAGAAACAATACAATGAAGAAAGAAAAGAGAACTCGTGGACTGTGATATTAGGGCAATAGTAAGAGGTCTGGGAACAGACCCAAAATTTTGACAGCAGGAGAGTGAAGAAATTCGTACCATCTTGCACATAAAAATATATTTTTTTATGTTTCTTTTGCAGTCCAATATTGGATTTGTTTGGGTCCAAATTTGTAGCTAGGTTGATCTATTGAACAATATCGAATTATTGACTGTAGTAGCAACAACATATCAAAATTTCGGTGGAGGTTTTAAGACTAATATTCGGGTGAAGGACGAGTGTTATTGTTGCAACAACTAGGTTATTTTTGAAGTTTTTATTTTGTTCATGCTTAGAGTGTTGTTATAGTCACAAGGAAACTAAAAGCATAGGCTTTCATCTACAAAAATCAAAATTTTCATCTCTATTTCTCTAGGTATTTATCCTTTTAATGAGGTAATTGTACAATGATCACTACTTGAATAAATAGTAACTCAAAGACATTATGACAATAAGATATTTAATATGAAAGTTCAATGCTACTTGGATACACAATGATGTTATGCACAAGTAAATATATTGATAGTGATGAATTGATATCTTAACAATGAGGTATATTTGTTGATGATACATAATGTGATGATGATGGTTGATTCCCTAGCATGTATACTCTATAAATCTTAAACAGTGAGATGCAAATGACAAGTGAAGAATGCAATGACTTGTTTACAGTACATAGTATACGGTAATGAAATGATTCCCTTATTAACTATGTGATTAACCATGCATGATATAATGCAAAACATGACTATCTTGGCCCTAGGATGATGATAATATCTATGCATAGTCTGAGGATGATGATGAAGTGTTGAAGGAATTTTCACACTACTCAACAACAACAAAGATCCAGTGATGGTTATATGATGATAAAATGATGATGTTTATGAAGTGAACACAATATTGAATGAATAATGCATACTCTGCTATACTTTCTATGAGATGATACTTGGTGATGATGATAAGGCTTGGATGATTCCCTATTTCCAGTTTCACAAACAATAATGAATATCCAAGAATTATTTGTGATTTGCAAGAATGATGGACAATGATATTTACTAAGTGATATGTACATGAGTGACTGAACAATACAAATTATATGCCTTGATGCATATCCTATGATGGAGACTGATGTTTGACATACCTTTTTGTTGAAGAAAATATCCTTGTATGATGAGTTGAGTTGTTTTTGTTGATTCCTTGATGATGATATGATAATTCCTTGAACCATATGACCATACCCTATGATGTTCCAGACCTTGTTGGTAATATTGGAACCTTGATGACATATATGTTCCTCGATGTTCTATGATGATGATGATTATTTGATGAATAGTATGTTGATGACATGGCTGATGAGCAACAATGAGTGGATGAACAAGATGATTGATGAGCAGAACCATGACCAACAGTAGTGATGAGAAGTAGTGATGAACATATGAAAAGATGTTGATGAGAAGATGATGAGCAGAGATGATAAGCATAGCATAGATGTTTCATTAGCATATTGATGACAATCAGAGATTGACATCAAGCTTGAAAGTGGAATATTGCACTTGAGGATTGGACTCCTCAAACCCTTCTTATAAGTTGGAGCTAAGAAAACCATGTTGGGTCCTGTTACAAAGTTGGTGCTCTTTTTATTAGTTGGCGTTGATTGTAATCGAGAATATTGTTGTCTTCCATGTACAATACATGAAGATCAAAATTCCAAATATTCTTGTGTCTTTTTGATGTGATGAATGTACTTATAAATCATAATGAATTTTATTCTGTAATGATTGATATACTCTAAATGATTAAGTAATTGAAGGTGAAAAAGGTTTAAATTGCTCACACACTGATTCACCCCCCTTCTTAGTGTAGCCATTGTGTTCAACAATTGGTATCAGAGCAGGCCTTCGTACCAATCCTAGCGAGCTTGAAGGAGATCCTTAGACACAATGGAAGAAAATGAAGAGTCATCAAGAAATGATGTGCCTATACTTTATATGACATATTCTTTCAGTTGGAGGATCAAGATGAAGGAATATCTGAAGGAGTTTGGCATTTGGAAGATTGTGATCAATCCGCCTACTTCATCAAATAAGAAGGGAAAATCAAATGGACAAAAGGAATCAAATAAGGACAACATTGAAGCCTTGAAGTTCCTCATAAAAAGGACTTCCCAGATTAGTGAAGGAAAGTGTAGGAGAGATCACATCAGAAAAAGACCTATGGTTCAAGTTGGAAAGTGAGTATTAGAATAGTAAAGACCAGAACTCAAAAACATAGATCAGGAATCAGAAGACAAGCCCCTGGAAGAGATCAATCAAGAAGAAGACAAGTAAGAATAGGACTCCAGTAAAGTTATAGACTATTGTGATTGTAATGATAGCTTGTGTGATGAAATTGAGAAGGTTCTTAGAGATGACGATGAAGGGATATTAAAGGTAGCACATGAGATACATCTCACATTGACAAATATTGATCTCAAAGCCAATTGGTTTAGTAACACAGTAAATCTAAACCAGAGTGACTTCATGAAGTTCAAAAAGAAAATATTGGACGCCTTGAGTGAGTATCAGAAGAACACCATGACAATGAAAGTGTTGCTTGTGAAGCTCAAAAACAAGGACAAATACTTGCAAGATCAAATGAATGACAACGATGTTGAAGTTGAACAACTAAAGAATGAATTGATCAATCAAAAGGAAGAACCACAAGAGCATGCTGAAGAGATTGAAGAACTAGAGAGGTCAATCATGATATTAGGACTTAGCTAGAGGAAGCCAAGAAGATAGAATAAATCCTTAAGATTCAGTTGGAAGAAAAGGAGGAAACTATCCAGAAACTGGAAATGGAGGTAGTTAGTCTCAGGAAGAAAAGTGAGAAGAATGAAGCTTTTGTCAAGCTCAAGGATAGTTCAATTGTCCTAGATAAGATATTGGATTTCCAAAGATATCCACTTGACAAAACTGGTCTTGGTTACAAGAAGGACAAGGAAAAATTTGAAGATGACACTTGGTCTCCAAAGACTCTAGAAGCGGGTCCATCAACGTCCAAAGCTGCTGCTCCCCATGCACATGCACATGAAAAAAAAGACTTTGGAATTTCAAGAATGCAACAATGAGTTAGATCTATTCCTCAAAGAAAGATCAAAAAATAAACAAATCTAAGACCCAGGTATGAAAGTGGTTTCAATGGTTATTGTTATTTTTGTTCTAACTTTGGTCATAAAGTTATGGAGTGTAGACTCTATGGAAGAAGAAGTGGTGGAAGGCCCAATGAATCAGTCAGATGTTGGACATGTTTCTTCCACATGTCACACATTGAGATGCTAGACATGTAGTTAGTTTGGTCACAAAGTCAAAGAATGTGCAAGTCAAAGAAGTAAACCAAGGAAGACTCCTTCCTATACATCAACAAGAAGAACCAGTGAACCTTGGAATAAGACCAATGCATGAAGATTTTAATATCAGAAGATAAATTCCTATATTCAGGGGCACTCTCAAGCATGGAGACATGAATTTGATCAAAGAAGTGTTGGAAGTTCCAACAACTTAGTCAGGTGCTATACATGCAACCATGTTGGTCACATTGCTGCATATTGTTGTACGATGAGGTGTTGTAGTTTCGGTGGCCTTGGGCACAAATATCAATACTATTGAAGTACACAGAAGAAACCCATCAGAAGGTTCTCATACAACACATCAAGGAAAGATAGTACAAATGAAGGAATAGATCCTGAAAGGAAAGATGCCAAGATACAAGTATGGATGAAAAATATCGAGTTGTTATAGATAGGGGAGGTTGATCAGAGCAGGGAGGATATATTCCATATGGAAAGCCAAGTGTGAGGTCTCTCAAAGACCTTAGCAAACCTTGAGTTCATGAGGCTTGAGGATGAACCCAAATAAGAAAGGATGATTACTGCAGGCATACAGACAGGTCCTAGGATCATGCATATTGACAATGGGAGCAATGACCAGTGAGCAGTGATTTCAAATACATGTATGTAAACACCCTTTTCCATTGATGCCAAATGGGGAGAGATGAAGACAAAAGGGGAGAATTCTCATAGGGGGAGCATGTTTTGTTGTCACCAATGAAAAAGGGGAATATTGTTGATGAAATCGTCATTGATGCCAACATGGACTTTCCGTGGCCCCACAGGTTGTCATTGATTCCACCAAGTCCCACTTGCAGTGCCTTCAACCCCTTACAAAGTGGGTTTGAGTCTCGAAGGACCTTGTAACCAGTTGACAAGGTCCATGTAGCCACAAGGATGGATCTTGAAGCCACCACCTTGATAAAGATATTGAAGACCTCGTTGATCATGCTGGAGACCCTAGAGATGGTCCTGAAGCCCTTGAAGATGATGGAGAAGACCTATATGGGTTGGAGAAGCATTAATGGCCCATTTTGTGGTCATTCATGCTCTGATGGTGTCATGGTACCCCAGGAGAAGACCAAAATACCCCACAGGTGATATCACGATGTGGTTGAAGAAGTCCTTGGAACCACACTTAGTGGTTTGATGACCTTGAAACCCTTATTGGGGTCATGGATATCTTATATGGTGATGATATGATGATGATGACCTTGTGTGGTCCTTGATAGGCTATGGAACCCTTGGTATGAGGAAGAAGCCCATGGAACCCCTAATGAATACCCTGATAACCTTTCAAAGGTCATGGAGCCAACTAGTTACACTTATGGCATGATGATGTGGTCTTTGGTGACTTAATGAAGTAATGGAACCTTGTGAATATCTTCATTCCCATTACTTGCACTTGAGGTGGTTAAGGTACCCAAACACATATTGTCTTGACGTTGAACTTGACAATGATCCATTTGGTGACAAGCTTGAATCCCATGATGGCACCTTGCCCATGACATGCCCTTGAAATCACTAATGGCTTGATGCAACCCTATGAGGATGTGAAGGACACCCTAACTTGGTGGAGTTTAATAAAACCCTAAGGTTTGACTATTAAAGTTGACTTGTGGAAAAGTTTGACTTTAAAGGATGTTGGTGTGACAAAAAAAAAACAAAACAAAAAAAAACACATGTAACTTGTGGACAAACCTTTAATGATAAGGTTGAATTTGAAGTATTTTTTTGACAAAATAAAATAAATGACAAGTCGACTCCATAAATTGAATTTAAAAATTCAAATTCAAATTAAAAAATATATAAATTATTTATTGCAAGCTCGACTCAATTTTTTTGGGAAAGCTAGTATAAATACCTTATAAAAACATTTATTTTGACAATACAGAAATTTAGATGAGCTCTAAGGATTTTCAGGACTAAGGTAGCTTAATTGAGAGAGTGAGCTGAGTTTTTCCTGGGAAGCAGAGGAAGTCTTTAAACCACAGCAGCAATACAATGAAGAAATACAATATAACTTGTGGGGTGTGATACTAGGGCACCAGTAAGAGTTCTGGGAGCAAACCCAAAATTTTGACATCAATAGAGTGAAGAAATTTGCAGCAGCTTGCACAGAGAAATAAATTTTTTTATCTTTATTTTGTAGTCCAATATTGGATTTGTTTGGGTCCAAATTTGCAGCTAGGTTGATCTATTGAATAGTCCTAAATTATTGACTGTAGCAGCAACAACATATCAAAATTTTGGTGGAGGTTTTAAGACTGGTCTTTGGGCGAAGGACGAGCATTACCGTGGAAATAGCTAGGTTATTTTTGAAGTTTTTATTTTGTTCATGATCAGTGTTATTACAGTCATAAGGACACTAAAAACGTGGGATTTCATATACAACAATCAAACTTATCATATCTATTTCTCTGGGTATTTAGCCTTCTAATGAGGTAACTGTACAATCACTACTTAATAAATAGTAACTTAGAGACATGATGACAATAATATATTTAATATGATAGTTCAGTGCTACTTGGATACACAATGATGTTATGAAGTATGCACAAGTAAATATATTGACAGTGATCAATTGATATCCTAACAAAGAGGTATAATTGTTGATGATACATAATGTGATGATGATGGTTGATGCCCTAGTATGTATACCCTAGAAAGCGTAAACAATGAGATGCAAATGACCAGTGATGAATCGTGAAGAATGCAATGACTTGTTTACAGTACATAGTATACAATATGAAATGATTCCCTTATTAAATATGTGATGAACCATTCATGATATAATGCAAACCATGACTATCCTAGCCCTAGAATGATGATAATATCTATGCAGAGTCTGAGGACGATGATGAAGTTTTGAAGGCATTTTCACAATACTCAGCAGCAACATAGATCTAGTGATGGTGATATGATGATATAATGATGATGTTTATGAAGTGAATACAATATTGAATGAGAAATGCATACTCTGCTATACTTTATATGAGATTATACTTGTTCAGGATGATAAGTATTGCATGATTCCCTAGTTCTAGTTACATAAACAATAATAAATATGCAAGAAGTATTTTTGATGTGCAAGAATGAAGGACAATGATCTGTACTAAGTGATATGTACAGGAGTGAGTAAAAAATACAACTCCTATGCCTTAATGCATATCCTATGATGGAGATTGATGTTTGACATACCTTGTTGTTAAAGCAAATATACTTGTATGACGAGTTGAGTTTTTTTTGTTGATGCCTTGATGATGATATGATAGTGCCTTGAACCCTTTGACCATACCCTATGATGTTCCAGACCTTATTGGTAATATTGGAACCTTGATGACATATACATGCCTCAATGTTCTATGATGATGGTGATTCTTTGATGAACAATATTTTGATGACGTGGTTGATGAGCAGAAATGATGAGCAGTAGTGAGCAAATGAACAAGATGATTAATGACTAGACCTATGATCAGCAGTAGTGATGAGCAACAGTGATGGACAGATGAACATATGTTGATGAGCAGATGATGAGAAACATTGATGAGCAAAAATGATGAGGAAAGATGATGAGTAGAGGAGAGATGGTTGAGTAGAATATTGATGACAATCAAAGATTGACATCAAGCTTGCAAGTGGAATGTTGCACTTGAGGATTGGACTTCTCAAACCCTTCTTATTTGGAGCTAAGAAAACTAGTTTGGGTCTTGTTACAGAGTTGGTGCACTTTTTATCAGTTGGTCCTGATTGTAATTGATAATATTGTTGTATTCCATGTACAATAAATAAAGATAAAAATTCCAGATATTCTTGTGTCTTTTTGATGGGATGATTTTACTTGTGACTCATGACTAATTTGATTATGTAATGATTGATATACTTTGAATTATTAAGTAATTGAAGGTGAAAAAGGTTTATTTTGCTCACACATTGACTCACTCCCCCTCTCACTGTGGCCATTGTGTTCAACATTAACAATGATTTGAGAGTTGTCCTAACACTTAAATTATTGTTTGTATGATAGATAAATGAAGTAGTAATGGTCTCAAGCAAATCACAATTCATAAACTAGAATCCTTAGTTATCCAAGGCCTAATATAAGGGTAAATGTAGTAAAAAATGCATGAAAACCATCCAATAGATGTTTTAGACTAAGGCCAAAAATACCCACTTGTTAGATTTTAAATATCTCTAATGAATGACATGCCGAAAATTCTAAGTGTTTTAACTTATGAATTATTTTAACTGACCCTTGGAATGGAATTGAAAATATTTTATAGCATGATTTTCCACACCTTATGCATCATGCATTCATGGCCATCCTTGGTCCCTATGCAGACTCCCTATACCCATTTTAATCACTATAACCCTAATACTTCATTTTAACCCTTAAAAGTCATATTTGAAGACATACGTGGGTCATCAACTATACAACTTACATATATGCATCTTGCACCACTACAACCCCCGTACATCATGTTTTGTGCTAAAAAATATATTTGGAGTTTTCCCCATCAAGTAATGAATAATTTTATCCTTGACCTTCCATATGCCAAGAAACACTCTGATTCAACCCTCCATTTCCCATTAAAGGGATACCCTCATGCTCATTATTGAGTCTGCACTCTCCTACTTCTGAATTATATCTATGCCACCCCACAAACTCTTTGTCAAGTTGAATTTAAACTCATAATTATCCATTATCTCGAAGACTCTCTACCTATCGACATATTATTATATATGATTTAAAATCACATGGAGGATTCAAAATAATACCTAAGTTGATATGTTTCTCAATCACGAATTCCTTTTCTACCCTGTGGCAATGGAAATTAATTTCTCAAAATAGAGTGTTTTATGTATTTCCTCACATACTTGGACCGAAAAAATCATGGAAAGGCTCGGTGGAGTTAGGAAAGAGTCATGGTGTTCAAAGATATTGGAAGCATACCCTGGGAACAATGTTATTAAATCCATAATCAGGGATGTAGGGTGGCTTTCATTCCTTAGGAAATTTAATGATTCCAATTCCTTTGTCACAAGATCATTCACATAAGCATTCGATGGTCATGTTGCTTGTGTGGGATATTTGGTAATTTTAGTAATGGAGGAGTCGATAGAGCAATCCATCAAAATATCTTGAATAATGGAGAGGTGGTTTAAAAATAAGCAAATTGAAAGGGGGTGTGG
>LPNX010296983.1:283274-285774 GCA_001517045.1 Pseudotsuga menziesii | reverse complement strand
AAACAACTATGCTAACCACTGGAAACATATCAATCTTTTATTTCCAGATTAAATTTTGGAAACATTTCCCTTATTCTTCCCCTTTCCCCCTGAACCTAAGGAGAAATCACCTATTTAAGTCCTAGTGACACTATCCACCTCACCCCTCCATGCAAAATTTAATTAATTTTCTCAACTAGAAATTACTCAATATTCATCGCCCTTCCTTACATGTCAATTCCCCCTAATTTCCTTTATTTTTGAATTTATTAAATAGGTGAATAAACACCTTGTTGAGGTATCATTTAAAAATAAATCATTATTAATCATTTTATAATTTGCTACATTAACAATAATGTCCCCGACAGATTATTTACGCCTCTGCAACTTGATCATTCATTTCTGACATCAGAAGTTGGAAATCAGAAACACTAGTAAAACTTAACTAAATCACCTTATTGATCCCAACACTTTCGACATCGAAATTATGGATTCAAAACCACTCTACGATTTCCTAATGAACCAAATCCGACATGTCTACCTCGAGGTCAAGATCCCAACTTCCCCAACGTTGGCATGTTGGACCTCAAAAATTGACACACATTTTTAACACATTGAATCTGATTTAACAACATGGATTGCTCCTCCTTTCTCACATTAACCTATCGATCTCGACATTTATGCATCAGCAATCTGAAGTAGGCACTGTATAAATAGAATATAATCAATGAACCTTACGACTTGTTGACCCCAATGTCACACATTGGAAGTCGAAAATTGGCAATAACCGAACAACAACAAAAAATACACTTTCAACATTCCAATCCTGACATTAGTACATCGGAATTCACAAGTCGGAAATAACTTGAAAAAACATTATCATTTAATAATCCAATTCTGACATCATCATGTTTGCATTGACAGCTTGGTACTTCAGTGCATCGTCAGTTAACTTGTTAATCTATAATAACTCCACAAGATAGTCCCGATACCAACATTGATACTTTGAGGTCAACTCATTGGCATCAACATCCATTAATATATGCATTCACCAATGGTATGCCAATCATGATATCAACACCCCAACACCTTGGCACTATGGTAATTCAAGAGTTAACCTGATACAATTCCTCCACTAATTCCCTTGCAACCTTGTATGTCGGTGTTGATAATTCAACATTATACTATCGATTTATATTCTAATTTCAAGGGTTTAACACTTATCCATTTTTAGGAAAAACGACTAAGGCATGGTTTAACTGGATCATTCAAATATCCCATCTAAACTTTCATTAACAAATTAATTAATAGTAGGAAACATGTTACAGTTCATTTTCTTAATTCAACCATGGTTCTTTTCATATTACCTTATCTTAGTTCTATATCTAGAAGGATAGGCTACCCGAGAGTAATATCATCCTATATTACTGTGTGCCCCCAAATCATAACCATCTTATTTATTCTACTAAGAGAGACTCGATGTCTCTACTAATACTCCATGTCTCTGTTGGGACTCCATGTATCTATTGAGATCTCATTGGTTATGATCCCACACCCATATGTTGGCAAGTTGGCCAGGATTTTCCCTGTCCCCTGCACAAGTATGCATCCACACATATCAAATACATCAAGTATCATATAATGAATCGAATTCAAGTGACATGTTACCCTTAAGAAGTATGTAGTTTGTAATTATACTTGCATAGTACCTCAATGTTTAGTTGAAACAATCCATAAGTATTGGATAATTAAATATAATTTCAAATAAATACTATTAATTCCATGAATCTTCCCCAACATCCAGTTTGGCTTCCACATGCTTCCTTTATTTAGTCAACTCCACCTAGGATCAAATTATAAAATCCAAGCATCCAAGTTATCATTCATTATTCCATCATATTAAAAAATCATATCATCATCTTGCTACACAACTACCTAATCAATAACCAAGAATAAAAGAAAAAAATATTTAAAAAAATTCCACATGTCACAAGTACAAATATCCACCCAATATATAACGATAAAATCCATAATGACATTAACAAATTACAAAGTTAAAATTCTTATTCTATGCCAATTAAAATTTGGTAAGGAGGGGCATTACATGAGCCAATATAGGGACATGGCATAGTAATGTTCAAGAGAATGAACCTTCAACTCCTTGTCCCAAGTGTGTAAATTGAACCCAGGTGTTAGAACAATTACACTCACAAAAATTGCCAATTACACATGCAAATTACACACAAAGGAGACTGAATATGGAGCAGAACACTAATCTGTATTGAATAAGTGTACAATAGCCAACCCTATGAAGTCATAGGCTGCCAAAATAAATAATTACATGAGATATTTGAATGCATAAGGATTCCATTCGAATTTGGTCAAAAGTAGGCTTACTAAATCTAAGCAAATCCCCCATAGGTGCATAAAGCAGTTTCCAAATCAGTCTAGGAGCTCACGAATTGGAAAAATCAATTAGGAAAGCTAATATATGATGGAAGGAAAACTCATACATTCTTTT
>LPNX010296983.1:251129-283095 GCA_001517045.1 Pseudotsuga menziesii | reverse complement strand
AAGAGGCAAAAACCCAGTGGGAAAAATCCTCCCTTAAACATGGACAGTAAAACAAAATTTGAAAATCTTGTCATCACTCATGCTTCACAACATGATCAGTAATCCCCAGTAGTGATTTGAGATTGCAGAATGTCTTCTCACAAAAAACTTTGGTGAAGATATCTACTACTTGTTCTGAAGATGAACAGAAGAGTAGGTGAATGGTGCCATCATGCACAAGCTGTATGATGTAGTGCGTATGGATCTCAATGTGTTTGGTTCTCTATCTCTGAACTGGATCATTGTAGATTTGAATGGTACTCTGATTATCACAATAGATATTAGCTGAGTATTTTTATTTGAAGCCACACTCACCAAGTAACCCCTGCAACCATAAACATTGAGTTGTTGCATTTACAACTCCTCTGTACTCTGCTTCTGTAGATGAGAGTGCAATGGCACTCTGTTTCTTGCTTGACCAGATGATTCGTCCTTTAGAAAGAATGAACACATATATTGATGTTGACTTTCAATCTGTGTTGTCACCTGCCAAATCACTGTCAGTAAACCCAATCAAATCAAGATCAGATTTAGCTTTGTAGAAGATCCCATGAGTCCTTGTTCCCTGAACAAAGACAAGGATCCTTTTGGTTGCTCTCCAATGGATCTCATGAGGATGATCCATGTATCTTTAATCCACACTTACTGCATAATAAATATCAGTTCGATTATGTGTAAGATACAGAAAACATCCAATCAATTGCCTATACAGTGTATTGTTTACCATAGGTGAAGAATCAGCTTCTTCGAGCTTAACTCCTGAAAGGAAGGGAGTCTTGCTTGGCTTGCAATCCTTCATGTTGAACTTGTTCAGAAAATCCAAGGCATACTTGGACTGATGTACTTTTATTCCATGTTTGGTTTGAGCAATCTCGAGCCCCAAGAATTGGCTCAATAACCCCAAATCAGTCATAGAGAATGCATGGTTCATTGCATCCTTCAAGGAGGCAATTTCATCCTTTGAGCTTCCTATAATGAGAAGGTCATCAACATACAAGAAAATAATAATTAATGAACCATGAATCAGCTTCAAATAGACATTAGTATCTGACTTGCATCGAACAAAATTCAATGATAACAGAAAGCTATCAATCTTGGCATACCAAGCCCTGGGGGCTTGCTTAAGCCCATACAATGATTTCTTTAGCCTGCACACAAGAGATGAATTAGTAGAAAATCCTTGAGGCCGCTGCATTTAAATCTCTTTAGTAATATCTCCATTCAGGAAAGAACACTTCACATCCATGTGATGTACCTCCCACTGCTTCGAAGCTCCAATGGCTAAATCTAGCCCGATGGAGTCCATCTTTGCCACTGGTGCAAAGGTCTCATTGTAGTCTATGCCATGTACCTGTGAGTAGCCCTTTGCTACCAATATTGAATTATATTTCAATGGTGAACCATCAGCAGCAAATTTGGTTTTGTAAACCCACTTACACTGAACTAGCTTCCTCCCTGGGGGGAGATCAACCAGCTTCCAAGTGTTGTTCTTCTGGAGTGAGCTGAATTCTTCTTTCATGGATGTTTTCCATCTTGGATCATGTGATGCATATTTATATGTCTGTGGGTCTGATTCAACCATCAGATAGCATTTCTCTGCAAACAAAGGATCTTTCACACACAGAGCAGTCTCAAACTGAGATCTAGTCCTCCTAGGATCATTAGGATTTCTAGCTAGTTCTCTAGCTGCATGAATGGTATTTGATGCCCATTTTGGTCTTGTAGGAATGTTAGGATATGCAATTAAATAATCATTATCAGACATACCAGAATCAGCAAACTCAACTATCTCTTCACTTACATTCAATGGTTCTGGTGGTGAAGAGGATTCTCCAACATCCACTGCTTCTAAAGGCTCTTCTTGGAACTGAACACTCCTTTCAATGAAGGATTTGTTTGTGCTCAAATTGAACAGATTGTACCCTTTTGAATCTTCATAGTACCCAACAAATAGACACTCTTGGCTTTGGGGCTGCAAATCCTTCCTCTTTTCTGTTGGAATTCTATCCCAAGCCCTTGAGCCAAAAATCCTGAAATGGGTCACATCTATCTTGTGCCCACTGCATGATTCAAAAGGAGTCATACCATCAAGTTGTTTATGAGGCACCCTATTCTGGATATAGGCTGCACCATTTATAGCTTCGGCGCAAAACTTTGGTGGCAAAGTCTTAGCCTCCATCATGCAGGTTGCCATCTCTTTCAGTGATTTGTTCTTCCTCTCAGCAACACCATTTTGTTGTGGTGTGTAAGGGATAGAATGCTGCATCTGAATACCTGCATCTGCACAATATTGAATGAACTCATACTTGACATACTCACCACCATTTTCAGATCTAAGGACCTTGAGTTTCCTCCGAGACTGGTTTTCAACCAAATCCTTAAAGACTTTGAAGAGGCCAAAAACTTCAGACTTGTGTTTCAAGAAGTAAACCCAGCAGTACCTGGAAAATTCATCTATGAATGTCAATGAATATTTGGCTTGACTCATTGACATATGAGAAAATGGGCCAGCACATCATTATGGATTAACTCAAGAGGTGCAGAGGTTCTCTCATGACTAGCTTTCTCAAATTTATGCTATGGGTGTTTTCCTAAGATGCAACCTTGACAGACTCCTTTGGAAAACTTAATATTTGGCAACCCTATGACCATTTATTTTTCACTAAGATCAGAAAGATACTTGTAATTAAGGTGTCCAAATATTTCATGCCAAATCTTGCTTGCCTCATTAGCATGAATCAGAAGAGCAGAGGGGTTTGAGTAGGGTAGAAAGTGTGATAACATGTATACCTTCGAAGTGTGATTTGCAACTCCTTTTGCAATGACTTTACCACTTGATATCTCTGTGATCTCAACTTCATCAGGGGAGAATATGACCTTCTTTGGAGACCCTGTGTGGGTCATCTAATACACTGATAAGAGGTTAGAGGAAAGACCTGGAACATACAATACACTACTGAACTTACCATGGTCAAGATCAATTCTCCCTTTTCCCAAACTTTCAGTGAGAGAGTCATCTCCCAGTACAATTGGTGGACCTTTCGACATGTCAAGTGAAGTGAATGCCTCCTTGGTCGAAACCATGTGTCTTGAAGCTCTAGAATCAATGATGAAACTAGGTGAGCTTGATGTGCTAGCAACCAATGCATGAACTCTCTCTCTGTCTTCTAAATTTGATCCTCCTTCCCTCTTCTTTGAGCTGTCAGGAAGGGAGATTCCATTCTTCTCCAGGAGTTGGGTCAGCATGTCAATTTTCTTCTTCATGTAGGAGCTTTCAGGATGACTGCCCTTACTGCAGTATGCGCACTTGCTCATTTCTCCTTTGTTCTTCTTCTTCTGGGGGTTCTTCTTGGAGCTTTGGGGCTCCTCTGGAGACTTGTTCTTGTCTCTCTTTTTCTTAGGTGGCTTCTTATATTTCTTCTTGCCTTTTGAATCCACCCTCGAATCTCTAACAACTAGAGCTTGGTATTTGGAAGGTTTGATCGTTCCCATCATCACCAATTTATCTTGTTCTTGTGTGAGAGAGTCCATGAAATCTGCAAGGCTAGGCATTTTCCAAGCTCGAGCTGTCAACTTTGTGGCATGGAAGGTCGAGACAAACACTGAATAGTTAGGGCCAAGCTTTGAGAGTATGGACAAAACTAGTTGCTCCTCCTTTTTGATCCCACACTGTTTTAGCTGCAAAACAAGGGCTTTGAACTTGGAAAAATAGAGTTGCAGGGATTCAAAGCTATTGGGACTCAAGGAGATCAATTCATTTTCAATTTGATGTCCACTCATCTCATATGTATTACCAAAAATCTCAACAAGCTTCTCCCATACTTCATTTGGTGATGTTAATCCATCAAGATGGAAAAGGAGGTCTCTGGATATCCTCAGACAGAGGAGACCATAGGCCTCGTCCCTCCTGTTGTGCCATTTAATTTTCTCTGCAGCTGCATTGGGCTCTGCTTCTGTTGCCATAGTCACTCTTTAGAGGCCTTTTTCTCTCAATGGTATCTCCATCTTTGCTTTCCATTCAAAGAATTTAAATGGAGTCAAGATGATCTTCTGAGATTGATCCATAGCTCAGAAATTGTCCCTTCAGTCAGCAGAATGCTCCCAATCAATGATGTCGAACCTGAAATAACAAATTGGAAGGAGAGAAATTGATCTAAAAAGGCTTTGATACCATGTGGAAATTGAACCCAGGTGTTAGAACAATTACACTCACAAAAATTGCCAGTTACACATGCAAATTACACACAAAGGAGACTGAATATGGAGCAGAACACTAATCTGTATTGAATAAGTGTAAAATAGCCAAACCTGTGAAGTCATAGGCTTCCACAATAAATAATTACATGAGAGATTCAAATTCATAAGGATTCCATTCGAATTTGGTCAAAATCAAGCTTACTAAATCTAAGCAAATCCCCCATAGGTGCATAAAGCAGTTTCCAAATCAGTCTAGGAGCTCACGAATTGGAAAAATCAATTAGGCAAGCTAATAGATGATGGAAGGAAAACTCATACATGATTTTCTTAGGAGAAAAGAGTGGAGTATGATGAGGACAAAAAACAAGTTAACTTCACCTAGTCAAACTTTCCCAATTGCCTTAAAACTCAGCAAAAGCAGGCAATAAAGTAGAAAAAGTAGACATGTGCTAGGAAGGCCAAGAATAAAGAAAATTTGATTCCAAGTGGTTTCCCAAGCGCTCCATGACTCAAATTTAGCAAGTTTGACCACTTTGGACATGTGGAGGACAACTTGCATAAGGTGGAATATGGAAACTAGGCAAAAAAGACAAAAATTGGATTAATTAATGTCTAAGGTAGATAATTATGGGTTGATTATTCTAACGCCAAGAAATATAGACCAAAATATGTTGGTTTTAAGACTTTTCGTCCTCAACTATTTGACTATGGTGTATGTGGTTTTAACACCTATGTTCCTCAAACATTTGACTATGTTGAACCATCATCACCAGTCTTCAATCATTTTGAAGACGACAAAAGGATTTCTGAATCTTTGAATCAAATGATATCTTCCAATGTCTGAAGCAAGTTAAGCTCATCAAAATTAAGGAAGAAAAATAAGAAAATTGAAAAACTCACAGTAGAAATTGAAAAAATCCAGATATTGGATAGGCATGTGAAGAATGTAAACAATGTTATGAAGAAAAGGGCCATTGAGTTACAGGAGGAACTTGAGAAATTAATGGAAAAGAACAAGAAATTAACGAAATTTAACAAGAGATGATAGAAATGAATTTAGTCTTGCATAAAAAGACATTGAAAAAGAAACTCATGGTAGAGAAGAAAATAAAGGGATCCAAATTTGTAAACATAGCTATTGAGGATGGAACCTGACACAATTGTAGCATTGATAAAGTTCTTCCAATTTTGAAAATTTTGATATGAGACAATTCATTACAAATATTTTGTTTTCATGAGGGAAACCAAGATCTAAGGCTTGGGGAATGTTGGGACTTCTATTTGATGCTATTTTTAGTTCCACTTGTCCTCTCTACCTATATAAACCTCTCATATTTGCCACAGTATCACTCCTTTTTCCATACTTTCCATGGATTATAAAAGGTAATTGTTTGTTAATTTAATTACTTTTCCTTTGTTTTCAATGAATTATGGAGATTAGTGGTTTTCCATATAATCATTTTATTACTAATGATCGTTTAACCATTACTGGACCTATAAATTACAAGGGAATCATGTAATCCACCTCATTGTTTGACATATACTCGAGATTCTATAATACGATCCAAAACATGGGGTTTTCTCCTAGATGATTCAAGATGCTTCCACATTCATTAGATCAGTTCCAGGGAAAACAAGGTGGACGCTATTCTTTATCCAAGCCAACATTCAAATTATACCAAGAACAACACACTTAGTGAATAATGTGATCATGAAAACAACATTTGATGATATGGTCATGCATTCACATGCCATTAGAATATCATTGGATCCAATTTATTCATTATATTTGTCAACATCAATGTAAATTGTGTTTATCTTTATAATGTGTGTTATTGAAATAGTGATATTTTGAGGCGTGAAACAAGGGATTCATTATGAGTCTACCCATGCACCATTATGTATTTTATGATCATATAAACTCAGTCTAGATAGAAAGGAAGGATTGAATCTTGATAGACCAGATCAATAGTTTGTTTCTTAAGCTATTTTCAATGTATGATTTATTAATATAAAATGGACTGAGGTGATGTTCTAGAATAATGTATTAGTGCACAAGAGTGGTATCTTTCTAAGCAGACTGAATCTAATTGGGAGGGCCCCTTGATTTGGCCAACAATTCATTTAATCACTTAGATTATATAGCTATATTTTGTCAAAAGTTTTAATTTCTTTAGTTTATAGTTAGTTGTATTGTATTTATTATTATTTGGTTTCTGAGTTTCCATAATTTATAGATTACATCTCAAAGATTGTTCATAATCCTTTCTTAAAATAGTGAATCATATGTTACCCTACCTAGTGTTTGAATTTCCTTTTTTTTCCATGCAACTTTGGCAATTCCTAAAATGCATATTTACCTTCGTTTGTGATTTTATTTTTTATGTGCTTGAGTTTCTTAAACCTCAGGTCCTAATGTATTTTTGTCTTAAAGTTAGTTTTTCTAATGACTTGAAGGAGTTGAAAATGATGAAGAAACTTATCATGTCTATTAACTTGCATGATACTTATTTTGATGTCAAAGGTTGGATCACTATACCTATGATTGTTAGTTAATCGCTCGAGTGAAAAACTTGTATCATGCCAATAAAACTAGTGTAAACCATGTGTGATACTCATAATTTGATAGAGGTTGAAGAGATTAACTAAAAAAAACCACAAATTAGGAATGGATTCCAAAAAGGAAAAAATAATAAAAACACATACAAGGATAATAAAAGAGAGAAAGGTGGGCGATCATGTTGATATATTGGATTTGCATCAGTAATGTGTAACGTGATGCTTTTATACTACAATAATAATTTCCAAATAGTTTTTGAGTTACTTCCTATTAATATTAATTATTGGGCGACATTGGAATTTTTTATAAAGAAAGATCACAAATACTTGGTTTGAACGTCCTTCTCATTTTGATTTCTGTTGCTTTCACAATTAGAAACTCACTTTGCATTCTTGTGAGGTGTATGTTCCTTTCACTACCTGGAAATTAGGACCATTATCTTGCTATGTAAAGTAGATATCAATGAAAAAGAAGAATTGCAAAAGTAGTTATCAATGGAAAAGGAGCGTTACTGGCTCAAAACAAGGAAAATTGCAAGGGCCCAATTTCTTCCTTTCATTTTTCTAGGAAAAACTCTGAGGGATTGGAGAAGACAATGGAATACCTATCTCATAACATGATGGTGACGAGATTTAGGTGTAACACAACCAGAATGGAAACCTCATTAGCAAATATGCATTGGGACTACTTTGGAATTGACATACATTTAACGAAGGAATGAAAATGCACTAACCAATATTATCCAATGAGAATCCAGATCAATACATTCTAATCCATTAGTTTATATAATAAACCAACCATGTTGTCACCAACCAACAATTGTAGATAGGTCAGTTGGAACACTTAAAGCATGTCATGTATTTTGGTGGTCCAATAGATCAAATAGACTACTGAGGGCATGAATAAAATGAATATGATTGCATCTTCTTGTCTTTCTAATTTCCCATTCCACAACACTATTATAATTTCAATCATGGAGTTTTTGAATTTTGAATTAGAGGGTCTTATTCAGTTATTGAAGGAAAAGTTTCTCATTTGGTTACCTAAAAGAGTGGTAGAAGGCCTTAGGAAAACTGCAATATCTTCTAATCCCAATGTTAAGATCTGATTCTGATTCTTTTGAACATTTTATATCAAATCTACAAAACCTTAGTTTCATTAAATTGTTGCAGTGAATCACAACCAAAGATGGATCATCTAAGAAGAACTGGATGCTATGTCTTGAGGCCTTTAATTTATCCCTTTTGATGAAGACTACTATGCATGGGTTTCCAAATTCTATAACCTTATTAGAGTGGATGATGAATATTGTGCTATAGGTGACTAAATTTTTATCCCCTTTAGTAGTAAGATGGCCAATAGGAATACCATGACCTTATTTAAGGAATTATAAATCAAAGAAGCAAGAGAGATTAACCTTTCTCTCAATATTGAGGATGGGAAAGTATCTGACTAAACATTGATCGACAATGTCATTATTAGATGGGAAGGAACGGGATGGGATCAAAAGTTATGCCTTGGATCAATCATTTTCATCAATATTGACTTTGAAAAGGCCCATGGACATGTAATCATAATGTAAAATCCCCCTCTATACATATCTGCTACCATATAGAAATATAAATACTTTGTTTGGTATTGATTTATGGTGTGTATTTGAAACATAGATACTCTTTTTTATTAATGCTTGAGTTCATTAAGTGTTAATTGTTATGTGTATAAGAGAACAAAGTAATTTTGTATTCTTGATATGTATATAAATCTTGTGCATGATTTTTTCATTGCCAAAATCAACTATTCAGTGGATTAGAATTTGTGACCAGAATCCTTATGATTGAATTCAACATCTAAAAAAATGTGCATCATTGAAAGGTGTATGTAATTGCAACCAAAACCTATAGAATCCATTGGTAAATGCACCTAGCCTAGAGAACGAAATCCAAATTGAAGAATACAATTGATATTGTGCCATCCTATAGATGGTGTTGAATGCATACACATTTCTGTAAATATGTAGATGTTGTTTAATGGATCTATCGAATTAGAGAAATCCTTTATACTTGCACCCATCTTGCATAACACATTGGGGATTGTGTCCATCATGTAGATGGTGGTTTTATGAATTGAATTTATTATCTATTGAGTCAACTCATTATCCTTCTATCGATTTGAGATTAGAACAAAATAATCTATCTTGAAGACGTGTTACTAGAGAAAATACATTCCATTTTCTTATTTGAACCAAGAAGATACAAGAATTGCAGAGGACCTCTAAATTAACCACACTTTCAAAGAAAGAAATTTTATAAAAGGAAGAGTCTTCTTATCCCTCGCACCACTTCCATGAGCACTTACCAATTTTATGAGGATCTAACATTTTGGTAGAGTCAATCAGTTTATGTTTTCTATTGTCACAAGTAAGCAATAATGGTTTGAATATGGTCTAAAGTCTTGTATTCCCAATTAATGATATTTCTCAGGGGAAACACCTTACACTTAAAATTTTATTTAACCTATTGGAACACTATTGTGCACATATATATACATAAAATTGAATTTACACAATGTAATATTTCTCCACTCAACACAACACATGCTAAAGTTTTGTAATTCCACATCTAAAATAGAAGTTGTATTGGTATATTTTCATTCATACAATTTGTGTAAATCACATAGGACTACTTTTTCAATTGGTCTTGGATCCATAAATAGAGAAACAAATATTTGAACTAAAGTTGGAAGCACAACCATTAAAATTAAAAAGAGAGGTTAAAATATCTAAGAGACATCAAATTGAATTTACACAATGTAATCTTTCTACACACAACACAACACAAGCTAAAGTTTTGTAATTCCACATATACAATAGAAGTTGTATTGATAGTTTTTTCATTCAAAAAAATTGTGTAAATCACATAGGACTACTTTTTCAATTGGTCTTAGCAGCATAAATATAGAAACAAATACTTGAACTAAAGTTGGAAGCATAGACATTAAAATTAAAAGAGAGGTTATAATATCTAAGAGCCAAGAATATTGACGTATTACAACAATAGTATAAAATGGAAACTTGTGCCCAAAATTGAAAATGATTGTAAATATGAATCCCAAACTACAAAAAATAATATAACTATGTTCAAATCTAATTACAAATATTCAGTAAATCAACCATTCTCAGATGATATAACAGTAACACTGGAATCACTACTAACATAGTTCAATTTCATCCTGACGCCAAGTAATGTAGCTCCATAAAGCATCTTCTAGAGTATTTAATGCATTGCTGGTATGAGGGAGAGCTATAGTTCCAAGTTGAGTTTCTAAAATCTCCATGGTATTCACAATATAATAACCCTTCCCAAGTCAAACATAGTGGATCATTGCATTTAGGTCAATATGATGTATTGTTTCCCTTGCAACTCTCATCTAAGAGTTTAATGTAATGAGATAGTGTTAGAAAAAAAGAATCGTAGAGAAATAACATAAAACAAGATTCAAAAATAAAACGTATAAACACAATACACAAGGGACACCAATATACATGGTTCACCTAATATGAGTAATTCCCACTCAGAAATTGGTATTCCTTTCTATTATACCACCCAGGAAAATGAAGGGATACAACCTGCAACACATCCGCTGCAACTTCCTCTTCACTCTGTCGTAACCTCATCTTTATTAATACTACACAGCTCCAATACAATTCCTCACACACAAAGTGGGTTCTCTTCTAGGGATAAAATCCCTAACATAAATTCTATCATAATATCTGAGATCTAATCAATAGTTTAGATTCACTACGAAATTACAACATTTTACAAGGCAATTTTCACCACATTTCAATGGTTGAAAAAACTCTTTCAGGGGATTCAGCCCTGAATCCTCACTAGGGGGTCATTGGCCCCCAAACATCCCAACTGGAGGGGATGGTTCCCCCCCGATTCCCATAGGGGGGACAAAGCACACGTGTTGGGAGGTATGCACAGAACACCTACAAAGCATATAAAACTGGGGTAAAAACAGGATTGACCAACAAGATCTCTAATAATCAGGCTCCACAACCAACAAATAAAACTTCTTTGCTTCCAACCTTACATGGAAATATAGTGTCAACTCATTAGTATTCTCTTAATATTTCCAATGAAGGAAACAATGTAAGATGCATTGAAATAAGAAGTTAAGTATTGGTGATCCAATATTAAATAATTACAAAACTTACTAAGCTTGGGGATTTCGTTTTGTCAATTTTAAGTGTAGGTGGATCCGTTAGAGTTTTATGCAACATATATTGAACATATTTCGATCCACGACTCTGCACCCAATAGAGAATAATTTGTAATATATTGATAGAATAAAATAAAATTGAACTAAATTACAAAATTTTACAAAACTTATCAAGGATGTAGAAAAATGCATTGTAGTTATTTTTTGTGTTTGTTCTTTCATATAGGTTGTTTTTCCCCTATATTACTCTACCAATACACTAAATTATATTAGATACATTGAAAATATGAACTTTAAATATTCTTCAAACAAATATTTAGACAACTAACTCCAACTATATGTGAGACTTCAGTCTGAACATTTTGTATAGTAGGAATTTGTTCATATCAACAATGTGATATTATAATTTAAACTATTAGTGTGAAATTATGTACATTGGAAAAAGAGTAAATAATTTTACACTTACATTTTCATTGTTTATATGATTTACCCTCTCCACATCTTCTAATGTTTTCATGAGTTCATACATTGTTTCTTTTAGATATTACATGTACTGTGCATTCTCATTTATTGTAGCTTGGCTTGTAGCTAGCTCCTCCTTGTATGAATTTTTTCCAAATAAATTAGTTGGCATAACTCCTAGGAAAACCCCATGAAATATTCCCCTTGTATTGGCCCCTAATACCATACCAAGGACATCATTCCTAGTTGTAAACTCTTAAGATGAAACTTGGACTCGTGCTTCTTGAATTTTTTGCTAGAATTTTCAAGCCTTTAAAGAAAACCATTTTAATAAACATTTCAAAAATGTAAAATGGAATTATACTCAATATCTAAGTTAAAAATTTGAGAAAATATTATAGTTTCTCCTGAATTAGGTGTGATTGGAATTCCATCCTTATTTTTATGGCACTTCTTCCATAGGCCTACCCTAGTAATGGGAGCAATTGTATCATCAGAGGAACTAGACTTTTTCCAGTTACAAAATGTAAAACAATATGGTTAAGTTGTGACTTTACAATGAGCCATATCTATGTTAAAATTTATCATAAAATAAAATATAATGCATCATAAGTACTTACCATATCATCTTGAACCCTTTGATAACCTCAAAATCCAAAGGTATAGAAATCCCTCTCCTTGTCTCTGTTTTCCTTATTTTCTCTTCGTATTTCCTACAACCCAATTGAAACATAAAAATTATAGGCCAACATTACAAGGAAATAGATATTAGAGGTAACTTGATTATATAATATGTGATCTTTTGGCTTACATTGAATTCAATGGTGCTTAGTGTTAGGACAAACTATCTTCAAACTATCTCACTTATCTTGATTGGAGGAACATTTTTAATCTTTCCTCAATAAATTCATAAGGATCACAATATTTTTTAGTCAATCAATATCTATGAGTGTTTTCCATGTGGCCTATAGATTACAAACAATAGTATTTAAGAATGGGAGGGACTGTGAATTTTTACTATAACACACAAGAAGTGGGTTATTAGAAATCATACATTGTTTGAAAATAAACATTAAAATCACACAAAAATGCAAATGTTTAGAACAAATACACATAATTAATAACTCACAATGATTATGTTCCATAATTCCTCCTTTAGTTGATATGAAACCTTCCTCCAATTAGAAAATTTGATGGGGAACATTTCCCTAAAAAGGACACCTAGTAATGAAGCTTCATAGAGTGTGGACCAATGGGTTGGTTCCTTTCATTAATGCTAATTTCAAGATTTCCCCCCAAGCTACTAATTCCTGCACATCTAGTTGGTCCTATAGTATTTCTCTTGACTTTATTTGTCGATGCTTGTGTAGAAGGATCATCCAATTCTACACCAAAATATTAATTGCGTGGTTGTTCTTAAACATCTTCTCTAGAAGAAGGGAATGCAAATTTGTTATGGATTTCATAATATTAAAATGTATAGTTACCAAGAAGTTAAACTTTATGAATTAATTAGCATACCATGTTCTTCATGTTGCAACTCTTCTGGAAAATAAGGAAATTTCTCTTTGTCATTTATTTCATCGGTAGGATATATTTCGTTTCTAGGATTTATTTCAATGCTAGGACTAATATAGTCATTCAAAGGCACATAAGTTGTAGTCTTTCTTTCTCTTGTTTGGATTTTCCTCTTCTTATCCACTTTATCCAAGAATCTTAGTAGACATATGTATAACATCATCATATAGAAAAAAAAATATAATGCATAAGGAAATAATTTGTTGTGTTTGTAAATATTTACTTGTCAAGATGCATGTTCCTATCTTCCCCATTTATCCTTTTGACACACTCTTTTTTATATTTTCATAATCATTGTTTTTTCATGTCATAATTTTATTTCTTTATGTTTTATCAAATAGATTAGAGTGCTTCTTATCCATATGCTATTAGATTGTTAATAAAGTACAAAATAATATGTTCTAACCATGAAAATATCATAAAAATAATGATATACTTCAATTACAAACAATCACTTACCTCCATATATGTAGTTGTACAAAACTTGCATAAAAAAAGCATCTATCATCATATCAGTGGTATAATCATGTCGATCTATTCATCTTATTACTGCAAACTTGTGTGTTAACATCACTATGAAGTATGAACTAAGATACTTGTCTTTTTCATTAAAAAATATTAACAACTATATCTTTTCAAAAGCAATATGTTATTTTCCTAAAATGAAAATAGTAAACCCTCCATACAAAATCACTATGTTTATCAAGAATTAGCATATGTAGTGACATTACCGATCAATGTTTAGTCAGGTACTTTCCCATCCTCAAATATTGAGAGAAAGGTTATTCTCACCTGAAAGATATACTTTTGTTGCTAGAAATTCTCACCTCCTACGGACATGATCTGTTTCCCTAGATATGAATGGTATAGGTCTAGAACAAAACATAAACATGAAATGTTAAACTTACCCTAGATCTAGTTAATCACTTGAATATAATGCCAAAATGCTTCTCTTAAAGGTTGTCCTCACTATCCTTGAATTTTTCTCCTCTAATACTGCAGAAGAACCGCTAAAAGATTGAAGACAACTAGAGAAAGATGATAGCATACAAGATAATAAACTAGATCTATGCTTGTGACCAAGGAATCAAACAATATATACAAATGACACAGTAGATATGGGAAAGAAAAGACATTTTTTATTAAGAATAAAAGAAATATGCTATTTTCCTACAAAGAAAATGGTAAACCCTCCATACAAAATCACTATGTTTCTCAAGAATTAGCATCTGTAGTGACATTACCAATTAATGTTTAGTCAGATACTTTCCCATCCTCAATATTGGGATAAAGGTTACTATCACCTCAAAATTGTCACCCGAAAGGTATACTTTTGTTGCTGGAAATTCTCACCTCCTGTGGACATGATCCGTTTCCCTAGATCTGAATGGTACAGGTCTAGAAAAAAATAGAAAAAAAATGTTAAACTTCCCCTAGATCTGGTTAATCACTTGAATATAATTCCAAAATTCTTCTCTTAAAGGTTTTCCTCATTATCCTTGATTTTTTCTCCTCTGATATTGTAGAAGAACCTGTAAAAGATTGAAGACAACAAGAGAAATATGATAGCATATAAGATAATAAACTATATCTATGCTCGTGACCAAGGAATCAAACAATATATACAAATGAAATAGTAGATATGGGAATGAAAATACATTTTTTATTAAGAATAATTGTAGAGAATACAAGCTTCATGCCATGGTGTTGAGAGTTCCTTCCAATGGCTCCTTGCCTCTAACTTCACCTTGCCTCCAATATCTCAAGAATTACTTTGAGAGAGTTTGGGTGTTCAACACTATTCTTCCTCCTTTCCATGGGGGATGAGCAAGTATTTAAAGGCATGGGAGGATAGGGATGGTTGAAAAAATGGTGGATGAGGTGGAAGGGAGATCCTATTAGGGGGGGTCTTGAGCTCCAGGTGGTCCTAAACCATAGGGATGAGCCTCCACAGAGGCGAGCTTCGAGAAACCTCTCGAAGCTTCCTTTTTCGCCTTTAAAAATCAAGCACTGCACCTTTTACATGGAGAAAGAGCGGTGTTAATGGGGTAATTCCCTTTTGATGAAGGAAAAGAGCAGTGGAACCTCTCTTTTGCTGTGTAAAAGGAGTGTTTCTAGCTTAGGTAACGATTTTTATCAATGGAAAAGGAGTGTTACAGGCTCAAAACAAGGAAAATTGCAAGGGGTCAATTTCTTCCTTTCATTTTTCTAGGACAAACTCTGAGGGATTGGAGCAGACAAGGGAATACCTATATCATAACATGATGGTGATGACATTTAGGTGTAAAACAGCCAGAATGGGGACCTCATTAGCAAATATGCATTGGGACAAATTTGGAATTAACATACATTTATCGAAGGAATGAAAATGCATTAACCAATCTTATCCAATGAGTATGAAGATCAATCCATTCTAATCCATTAGGTTATGTAATAAACCAACCACATTGTCACCAACCAATAATTGTAGATAGGTTAGTTGGAACACTTAAAGCATGGCATGTATTTGGGTGGTCCAATAGATCAAATAGACTATCGAGGGCATGAATAAAATGAATATGATTGCATCTTCTCGTCTTTCTAATTTCCCATTCCACAACACTATTATGATTTCAATCATGGAGTTTTTGAATTTTGAATTAGAGGGTTTTATTCAATTATTGAAGGCAAAGTTTCTCATTTGGTTACCTAAAAGTGTGGTAGAAGGCCTTAAGAAAACTAGGATATATTTTAATCCCAATGTTAATATCTGATTCCGATTATTTTGAACATTTTATATCAAATATACAAAACAAGAGTTTCCTCAAATTGCTGCAGTGAATCACAACCAAAACTGGATCATCTAAGAAAAATTGGATGATATGTCTTCAGGCCTCTAATTTATCCCTTTCGATGAAGACAACTATGCATGGGTTTCCAAATTATATAACCTTATTAGAGTGGACGATGCATATTGTGCTATAGGTTCCCAACATTTTATCCCCTTTAGTAGTAAGATGGGAAATACGAATACCATGACCTTATTTAAGGAATTATAAATCAAATAAGCACGAGAGAATAACCTTTCTCTCAATATTGAGGATGGGAAAGTATCTGACTAAACATTGATCGGTAATGTCATTATTAGATGGGAAGGAATGGGGTTGGCTAAAAACTTACGGCTTGGATCAACCCTTTTAATCAATATTGACTTTGAAAAGGCCCATGGAGATGTAATGATAATGTAAAATCCCCCTCTATACATATATGTTACCATATAGACATATAAACAATTTGTTTGGTATTGATTTATGGTGTGTATTTGAAACATAGATACTCTTTTTTATGAATTCTTGAGTTCATTAAATGTTAATTGTTATGTGTATAAGAGAACAAAGTAATTTTGTATTCTTGATATGTATATAAATCTTGTGCATGTTTTTTTCATTGCCAAAATCAACTATTCAATGGATTAGAATTTGTGACCAGAATCTTTATGATTGAATTCAACATCTAAAAAAATGTGCATCATTGAAAGGTGTATGTAATTGCAACCAAAACCTATAGAATCCATTGGTAAATGTGCCTAGCCTAGAGAAGGAAATCCAAATTGAAGAATACAATTGCTATTGTGCCATACTATAGATGGTGTTGAATGCATACACATTTCTGTAAATATGTAGATGGTGTTTAATGGATCTATTGAATTAGAGAAAGCCTTTGTACTTGCACCCATAATGCATAACACATTGGGGATTGCATCCATCATGTAGATGGTGGTTTTATGATTTTAATTTCTTATCTATTGAGTCAACTCATTATCCTTCTATCGATTTGAGATTAGAAAAAAATAATCTATCTTGAAGACATGTTACTAGAGAAAATACATTCCATTTTCTTATTTGAACCAAGAAGATACAATAATTGCAGATGGCCTCTAAATTAACCACACTTTCAGAGAAATGAATTGTATAAAAGGAAGGGTCTTCTTATCCCCCGCACCACTTCCATGAGGACTTACCAATTTTATAAGGATCTAACATTTTGGTATTCAATCAATTTATGTTTTCTATTGTGACATGTAAGCAATAATGGTTTGAATGTGGTGTAATGGAATGTATGCCCAATTAGTGATATTACTTGATGGAAACACCTTACACTTAAAATTTTCTTCAACCTATTGGTACACTATTTTTCACATATATATACATAAAATTAAATTTACACAATGTAATATTTCTCAACTCAATACAACACAAGCTAATTTTTTGTAATTCCACATCTAAAATAGAAGTTGTATTGGTAGATTTTCATTCATACAATTTGTGTAAATCACATTGGACTACTTTTTCAATTGGTCTTGACTCAATAAATAGAGAAACAAAGACTTGAACTAAATTTGGAAGCATAGCCATTAAAATTAAAAAAGAGAGGTTAAAATATCTAAGAGACATCAAATTGAATTTACACAATGTAATCTTTCTCCACACAACACAACACAAGCTAATGTTTTGTAATTCCACATATACAATAGAAGTTGTATTGATAGTTTTTTCATTCAAAAAAATTGTGTAATTCACATAGGACTAATTTTTCAATTGGTCTTAGCTCCATAAATATAGAAACAAAGACTTGAACTAAAGTTGGAGGCATAGACATTAAAATTAAAAGAGAGGTTAGAATATCTAAGAGCCAACAATATTTATGTATTACACCAATAGTATAAAATGGAAACATCTGCCCAAAATTGAAAATGATTGTAAATATGAATCCCAAACTACAAAAATTAATATAACTATGTTCAAATATAATTACAAATACTGAGTAAATCAACCATTCTCAAATGATACAACACTAATGTTGGAATCTCTACTAACATAGTTCAATGTCATCCTTATGCCAAGGAATGTAGCTCCATAAAGCATCTTCCAGAGTATTTAATGCATTGCTGGTATGAGGGAGAGCTATAGTTCCAAGCAATATAATAACCCTTCCCAATTTGAACATAGTGGATCATTGCATTTAGGTCAATCTGATGTATTGTTTCCATTGCAACTCTCATCTGAGAGTTTAATGTAATGAGATACTGTTAGAAAAAAAGAATCATAGAGAAATAGAATAAAACAAGATGAAAATATAAAATGCATAAACACAATACACAAGAGACACCAATATACGTGGTTCACCTAATATGAGCTATGTCCACTCAGAAATTGGTAGTCCTTTCTATTATACTACCCAAAAAAATGAAGGGATACAACCCGCAACACATCTGCTGCAACTTCCTCTTCACTCTGTCACAACCTCATATTCTTAATACTACATGACTGCAATAAAATTCCTCATACATAAAGGGATTTGTCTTCTAGGGATAAAATCCCTAACATAAATTCAATCATCATATCTAAGATCTAATCAACAGTTTAGATTGACTGCGAAATTACAACATTTTACAAGGAAATTTTCACTACATTTCAATGGTTGAAATTTTTATTTCAGGGGATTCACCCCTGAATCCTCGCTAGGGGGCCATTGGCCCCCAAACCTCCCAACTAGAGGGGATGGTACGCCCCCCCCCCCCCCCCCCCCCCCCCCCCCCCCCCCCTCCAATGCCCGTAGGGGGGAACAAAGCGCACCCGTTGGGAGGTATGTACAGAACACCTACAAAGCATATAAAACTGGGGTATAGACACGACTGAACAATAAGATCTCTAATAATCAGGTTCCACAACAAACAAGTAAAAATTCTTTACTTCCAACCTTACTTGGAAATATGGTGTCAACACATTAGTATTCTCTTAATATTTCCAATAAAGGAAACAAAATATGATGCATTGAAATAAGAAGTTAAGTATTGGTGATCCAATATTAAAGAATTACAAAAGTTACTTAGCTTGGGGATTTCATTTTGTCAATTTTAAGTGTAGGTGGATCTGTTAGAGTTTTATGCAGCATCTGTTGAACATATTTTGATCCACAACTTTGCACCCAATAGAGAATGATTTGTAATATATTGATAGAATAAAATAAAATTGAACTAAATTACAAAATTTTACAAAACTTATCAAGGATGTAGAAAAATGCGTTCTAGTTTTTTTTGTGTTTGTTCTATCATATAGGTTGTTGTTTCCTCTATATTACTCTACCAATACACTAAAGTATATTAGATCATGGGGACTTCACTTAGTGAAAATCTCACATAGCACGTGCTATCGTGGGATATTAAAGAATACCCTTAATTTCGAGAGATATTGACCCAAACACTTTTTGTTGAAACCCCCTCCCAATACATAAAACCTCCTCCCCACCCCTTTTTATACCTCAATCCTTATAAAATACCGTACCCACCCCCACCTTAAACCCCTCATCCCCCCAATACCTGCAATATATTGGTTCGATTTTTGATAATTTTAAAACCCACAATATGAACTAACGTGATAGGATATTGGTCAACAAGTGAAGCCCCCATGTATTAGATACATTGAAAAGATGAACTTTAAATATTCTTCAAACAAATATTTAGACAACTAACCTCAACTATAGGCGTGACTTCAGTCTGAACATTTTGTATAGTAGGAATATGTTCTTATCAACAATGTGATATTATAATTTAAACTATTAGTGTGAAATTATGTACACTGGAAAAAGAGTAAAGAATTTTACACTTACATTTTCATTGTTGATATGATTTACCCTTTCCACAACTTCTAATCTTTTCATGAGTTCATACATTGTTGCTTTTAGAGATGAGATGTATTGTGCATTCTCTTTCATTGTAGCTTGGCTTGTATCTAGCTCCTCCTTGTATCGATTGTTTCCAAATAAATTAGTTGGCATAACTCCTAAAAAAACCCCATGAAATATTCACCTCGTATTAGCCCCTAATACCATACCAAGGACATCATTCCTAGTTGTAAACTCTTAATATGAAACTTGTACTCATGCTTCTTGACTTTTTTGATGGAATTTTCAAGCCATTAAAAAAAACCATTTTAATAAACATTTCAAACATGTAAAATGGAATTATACTCAATATCTAAATTAAAAAGTCAAGAAAATATTATAGTTTCTCCTGCAGTTGGTGTGATTGGAATTCCATCGTTATTTTGATGGCACTTCTTCCATAGGTCTACCCTAGTAATGGGTGCAATTTTATCATCAGAGGAACTAGACCTTTTCTAGTTACAAAAAGTAAAACAATATGGTTAACTTGTGACTTTACAATGAGTCATATCTATGTTAATATTTATCATATAAATAAAATATAATGCATCACAAGTACTTACCATATCATCTTGAACCCTTTGATAACCTCGACATCCAAAGGTATGAAGTCCCTCTCCTTGTCTCTGTTTTCCTTATTTTCTCTTCATATTTCCTACAAATCAATTAAAACTTAAAAATTATAGGTCAATATTACAAGGAAATAGATATTAGAGGTAACTTGATTATATAATATGTTGGCTTTTGGCTTACATTGAATTCAATGGTTCTTAGTGTTAGGACAAAGTATCTTCAAACTGTCTCACTTATCTTGATTGGAGGAACATTTTTAATCTTTCCTAAATAAGTTCATAAGGATCACAATGTTTTTTAGTAAATTAATATCTATGAGCGTTTCCCATGTGGCCTATAGATTACAAATAATAATATTTAACAATGGGAGGGATTATGAATTTTTACTATAACACACAAGAAGTGTGTTATTAGAAATCATACATTGTTTGAAAATAAACATTAAAATCACACAAAAATGAAACTTGTTGAGAAAAAATACACATAATGAATAACTCACAATGATTATGTTCCATAAGTCCTCCTTTTAGCTGATATGAAACCTTCCTCCAATTAGAAAATTTGATGGGAACCGTTTCCCTAAAAAGAACACCTAGTAATGAAGCTAGCTTCATAGGGTGTGGAACAATGGGTTGGTTCCTTTCATTAATGTGAATTTCAAGATTTTCCTCCAAGTTACTAATTCCTGCACATATAGTTGGTCCTATAGTTTTTCTATTGACTTTCTTTATTGATTCTTGTGTAGAAGGATCATCCACTGCTACACCAAAATATTAATTGCATGGTTGTTCTTAAACATCTTCTGTAGAAGAAGGGAATGTAAATTTGTTATGGATTTCATAATATTAAAATTTATAATTACCAAGAAGTTAAAGTTCATGATTTAATTAGCATACCATGTTCTTCATGTTGCAACTCTTCTAGAAAATAAGGAAATGTCTCTTTGTCATTTATTTCATCGGTAGGATATATTTCATTTATAGGATTTATTTCAATGCTAGGACTAATATAGTCATTCAAAGGCACATAAGTTGTATTCTTTATTTCTCTTGTTTGGATTTTCCTCTTCTTATCCACTTTATCCAATAATGTTAGTAGACATATGTATAACATCATCATAAAAAAAAAACATATAATGCATAAGGAAATAATTTGTTGTGTTTCTAAATATTTACTTGTCAAGATGCATGTTCCTATCTTCCCAATTTTATCCTTTTAACACACTCTTTTTTATATTTTCATGATCATTGTTTTTTCATGTCATAATTTTCTTTCTTTGTGTTTTCTCAAATGGATTAGAGTGCTTCTTATCCATATGCTATTAGATTGTTAATAAAGTAAAAAATAATATGTTCTAACCATGAAATATCATAAAAATAATGATATACTTCAATTACAAACAATCGCTTACCTCCATATATGTAGTTGTACAAAACCTGCATAAAAAAGCATCTATCATCATATCAGTGGTATAATCTTGTCGATCTATTCATCTTTTTAGTACAAACTTCTGTGTTAACATCACTATGAAGTATGAACTAAGATACTTGTCTTTTTCATTAAAAAATATTCACAATTGTATCTCATCAAAAGAAATATGTTATTTTCCTAAAGTGAAAATAGTAAACCCTCCATACAAAATCACTATGTTTCTCAAGAATTAGTATCTGGAGTGACATTACCGATCAATTTTTAGTCAGATACTTTCCCATCCTCAATATTGAGAGAAAGGTTATTCTCACCTGAAAGGTATACTTTTGTTGCTGGAAATTCTCACCTCCTGCAGACGTGAGTTGTTTCCCTAGATATGAATGGTACAGGTCTAGAACAAAACAAAAACACGAAATGTTAAACTTCCCCTAGATCTGGTTAATCACTTGAATATAATGCCAAAATTCTTCTCTTAAAGGTTTTCCTCACTATCCTTTAATTCTTCTCCTCTGATACTGCAGAAGAACTTGTAAAATATTGAAGACATCAAGAGAAAATTGATAGCATAATAAACTAGATCTATGCTTGTGACTAAGGAATCAAAAAATATATACAAATGACACAGTAGATGTGGGAAAGAAAATAAATTTTTTATTAAGAATAAAAGTAATATTTTATTTTTCTAAAATGAAAATAGTAAACCCTCCATACAAAATCACTAGGTTTCTCAATAATTAGCATTTGTAGTGACATTACCGATCAATGTTTAGTTAGATACTTTCCCATCCTCAATATTGAGATAAAGGTTATTCTCACTTGAAAGGTATACTTTTGTTGCTGGAAATTCTCACCTCTTGAAGACATGAGTTGTTTCCCTAGATCTAAATGGTACGAGTCTAGAAAAAAATATGAACATGAAATGTTAAACTTCCCCTAGATCTGGTTAATCACTTGAATATAATTCCAAAATTATTTTGTTAAAGGTTTCCCTCACTATCCTTGAAATTTTGTCCTCTGATACTACAGAAGAACGTATAAAAGATTGAAAACAACAAGAGAAAGATGATAGCATACAATATAATAAACTAGATATATGCTTGTGACCAAGGAATCAAACAATATATACAAATGACATAGTAGATACAGGAAAGAAAAAACATTTTTTATTGAGAATAATTGGAGAGACTACAACCTTCATTCCTTGGTGTTGAGAGTTCCTTCCAATGGCTCCTTGCCTCTAACTTCACCTTGCCTCCAATAGCTCAAGAATTATTTTGACAGAGTTTGGGTGTTCAACACAATTCTTCCTCCTTTCCATGGGCGATGAGCCAGTATTTAAAGGAATGGGAGGATAGGGATGGTTGAGGAAATGGTGGATGAGGTGAAAGGGAGATCCTATTAGGGGGGATCTCAAGCTCCAATTGGTACTAAACCATAGGAATGAGGTGAGATTTGAGAAGCCTCTCGAAGATTCCTTTTTTGCCTTTAGAACTCTAGCACCACACTTTTACATGGAGACAGAGCGGTGTTAAAGGGGTAACTCCCTTTTGATGAAGGAAAAGAGTGGTGTTAAGGGGGTATCCAATATGAAAAATCATTCCATAGCGGTAAAGGGCAAGGTGAGGTGGGAAGTTTGGTGAATTTTTTTTTTCCCACGACTCTCAATTTGGAAGTTGGAATCATGATGTCTAAATTTAAGGTGATTTGTTGTTGGTTCTAGATTTTTTTTTACTAGAACAGGCAAATTCCCATGAGTGCTTGAACGTTTCTTCCTATAGGTCCATGTGTCTAGGTGGATTGCATTGATTATGCTTAATATTCTACATGACTTTTTTTCATATACTTGATCTTAAATTAATCCTATCTTAATATTCCTTGATAATGATCCAATATATCAAAGGAGTTAACACTTTGTGTTTTTTCTTAATGCAACTAATTTCCTTGAATGAAATCATCATTTTTGATATGTTAGGGACTACCTGCACCAATCATATCTGGTATCTTGTTAATAGGAGGGAGGTAACTTTTCCTATGATATTGGTATCTACCTTCTATGCTTGAGAAAGATTTGCAAGGTTATATAGTTTACTTGGGTTAGGTGGGTTATATATTTATATAGTTTAGTTGGGTTAGCTAGGTTATATAGTTATTTAACCTCTTAATTATCGCATCTGGATGAATTGGGTAGGATGGTTCTCCTCGAATTTTATACTAATTATTGTATCCAAATGAACTTGGTAGGGATGATTCTCCTTGGATATTTACACTAATTACTGTATCGAAATGAACTGGGTAGGGACAATTCTCCCTGGATATTTATACTAATTACCATATTCAAATGAAGTGGGTAGGGGCGATTCTCCCCATATATTTATACTAATATTTACCATATCCAAATGAACTAGGTGAGGATGATTCTTACTGTATATTCTGAAAAACTACAAACCCATAGGTATCGACCTTCTCTAAGTAATTCTCTTTTTTCATTTGTCATTGTTTATTTTATGGGTGTAAAACAATAGGAGGGTTCGGGGATGAGGGAGTACAAATATTAGAGCAAGGAGCATTTATTTCCCTATCAACTTGTCATGCTACAAAATTTCTTTATGAAGCACCACATCATCGACTACATCCATTTTGATGATTTTCACATTTGTAAATATAGTGAGATTAGATGACCAAATTACTTTAAAGTAAGAATAATTAAATTTTGAGGACATATTTCACATGAGAGATCCTATTTATAGCATATATAATCCTTAACAGATCTCGTTAAGAACAAACTTAATCCTTAATCTGATAATGAGCATGATAATCATCATGGTAGTGGTGGTGGTGGTGGTGATGTTGACAATGATGACGACGAAACTACCCCTGATGGAACTATCCCCAATGATTCCTATTGTGTGCATGAGTATAATGGAAGTATGGGAAACTCATTCTTTTATGTTTGAGAGGAATAGCATGAGAGGAATACTCTTGAGTAGTTCAATTTTTTTAGTTTGAAGATATTATGGCAATTACAGGTCAGTCCCACACTTAGCCCTTGGAGTAACAAATGTTATGGATAATTCATGTGTTAGGGAAACTGGAATGGTGGAAGACAATATTTGTTCACAAAAACAAATTGAGACACATGAAATTATGAATATTACTAGATGAACCATTGGCAGGCATAAAATAGCTAGGTTAAAAGACCTTTCATCACACTAGGCATGCTATCTGCAAGGAATACTTCCTAATGTTAATATGTTTCATGGACTAAATTAAAATCCATAAACCACTAGAAATATTCAAGCTAGATATTCTAGATAAATATCTAGACATAAAATTATCCCTTGGAGCCAAAATGCTATGGATTACTCATGTGTTAGATAAAGTGGAATGGTGGAAGATGATATTTGTTCACAAATAATATTTGAGACACATGAAATGATGAAGATTCCTAGATTAACCATGGTAGACATAAAATGTCTAGGGTAAGAAACCCTTCATCAACATAGGAATCAGCTCTACAGTGGATACTCACTAATCTTAATATATTTCATGGACTAAATTAAAATCCATAAACCACTAGAAAGATTCAAATTGAATATTCTAGATGCATATATAGACATGAACTTATCCTTTGGTGCCAAAATGTTATGGATTACTCAAGTGTTAGGGAAAGTGGAATGGTGGAAGATGATATTTTTTCACAAATGATATTTGAGACACATAACATGATGAATATTCCTAGATGAACCATTGGTAGACATAAAATGGCCAGGATAAGAGACCCTTCATCACCCAAGACATGAGCTCTCCTTTGCAATACTATGTAATGCTAATATGTTTCATGAACTAAGTTAAAATACATAAACCACTAGATATATTCAACTTGGATAATCTAGATTCATATCTAGACATGAGTGGGGGGATAAATACAAACACACATAAGAGAAACATTTATGGGTGAAACATCTCTTTCTCTATCCTCCATAACATAATTCAAATATTAGAATTATCTATGGTACACCAATGCAAATTTTCTAATATTTAAACAATATTATCCTAATTTCTTGAATTCATTCTATAGTAGTACTAGACTAGCATCGTATCTTGCAAAATATCATCAAAATCAAAATGACTCAACAAGGATTGTAGTGGTTGATCAACTCATCGAATTGTGTGGTTCTAATCAAATTAGTATTGTCTTTCTTAATTACTCATATGGTCACACTTCAGAGGTGACTATTGGTTCACTGTACTAACAAAGCATATGAAGGGTAGAAATATTTGTTCGCCATTTGATTGATTAATTTCATGCTTACGCTTTCTCAAATACCATTGAACTAGTTCTCTGAAATTTGCATTTGAATCTGAGCCCTTATAAAGTGTTCTAAACAATAAGAAATAATTAATTGCCAAAAATGGATAGGTCCCTAAAGTCATCTGATTTCCAAAAATTTCCATTGGTTGACTCGATGGGATACCCATTTCCTATACCATCAATAATATGTAAGATTTAAATTCTTCAATTTGATGTGATTTGACTATGTGTAAAAAATAAATCTACAAGATTTCAAATGATTTTTGTTATGATCTTCTTGTTCTCTCATAGATAATATTACATGAAGTAGGGTTATATATTGTTTCCTTAATAACCCTCATTACCATTGGTACAATTACCCACTAAATAATTATAACCCTTGCTTAACTCGTATTACCCATGATGTATCACCTCGTTGATACATTATGACTCATAAAACTAACCCCTTAATATACATTAACCATGACTACTCTGACCCCTAATATAGTATCACCCCACACGCTAACACCTTAAAATGAAATAACTCCCTAATATACTAATTTTGAGCAATATAAATCCTTGATACACTATGACAGATCTTTATCCCAATGAACCTTTATGCAATATTCACCCCCTAATACATTATAACTTTGAAAAAACTAGAAACTTATATACTAGATTAACCCTAATCATTATGACTTAGGACATTGTATACCATGTAATCCTTGTGAACCTGATTGGAAATATCACCCCTTGATCCATGATGTGACCTTCACAACACTAACCCCAAAATACACTTTGACCTTGAACACACTAAACCCTTAATATTCCTTTCCCTTAACCCCCTGTTACCCCCAATGGCACAATCAACTCCTAACACATTTATATGAACTTCTGGTCTTATGACCATGGTCATGTACGACCCCCCTCAATACACTATGACTTGGAACACATTGATCCCCTTAATACAATATAATATTGAGCTGATACCAACACCCTAATACATTGACCCTTTAATACACTTTGAGACTAAACAATTAATCCCCTTGATACACTTACCATTTAATACATTATGACCCCAAATATGATAGTACCAAATTACATTTTGACTGCCAATTAACCACTATGACCCTTGATGTAATAAATCCCCAACACATTAGGACTCTTAACCACTACAACCCATAATCTAATCAACCCTAAAATATATTGTGACTCCTAACACGTTAACCCTGTGACCCCTCATGGAATCACCCCTTACTACATTATGACCTTGAACATCTAACCATTAACACACTACAACCACTAATAATTATGACCCTCGACATAATACCCCTATAATCTCTATGATCCTTCTCAAAATCACACACTAACACTTAACGCTTAATACATTGTAACATCAAAGACATTACGCCCCTTAATACACCATGAATCCATAACTAATCCTCAAAATACACTTTGAACCCTAAAGAGTATGACCATAGAAACCCTAAACACTATGACTATGGTTCAAGTGAAAATAATGTAAAGGTCATTAATTTAAAATAACAGTTTAAGCTCGCCTTAGAACAACACTTAATCACACCAATGAAGTGTACTAGTACGAAGTGAATACAATTGGGAAAAGCGTTATTTAGTCAACCACTAGGTCAGATTGAAGATTCAACTATTAGAGATATGGAGTGGATTGGAGATTGTATTTAACATCATAGTGTTGAAAGAAATGTAACTTTAGAATATATTCTATTGTACTTTTATTGTTTAAGCTCACCTCATAACAACACTTAATCACGCCAATGAAGTGTACTAGTACGAAGTGAATACAATTGGGAAAAGCGTTATTTAGTCAACCACTAGGGCGGATTGAAGATTCAACTATTAGAGATATGGAGTGGATTGGAGATTGTATTTAACATCATAGTGTTGAAAGAAATGTAACTTCAGAATATATTCTATTATACTTTTAGTGTATTCCTACTTCAGAGGTGTTATTCCTGCGTTCTAATATGTCCTTGATGTAATTGGTCATGTAAAAGAAATGAGGTGAAACCTTTGTTGTAAGTTGGGGAATAGTACCCAAAAAAGTATTATATAAATGTTAATTTGAGTCTTCCAGGTAGTTCATCCCCAATTAGATAACATGGTTGACCTAGTTAGGTAATTGAGTCACTCAATTAATGAGTATAAATAGGCGAGGTGCCTCCCTCATTTGTACACACTTCTCACTCAAGTAGTTGCACAAGAGAGAGAGAGAGAGAGAGAGAGAGAGAGAGAGAGAGAAGCAGTCTACTGTGGAAAGGGATATATTAGTCTTGTTCTTGGGTTCTTACACTATTCTTGATAGAATTTTATATTGATAATTTTCACTCGGTTTTGTCCCCCACAAGGGTTTCCTAGGATAAATCTTTGTGTTATTTTGTGTTGTTGTACTTGTCTTTCTTTTAGTGATACTATTGCATATGGTTATGATGTTATGATGATATATGTTTTAGATATTGTATAACCATTAATATTCTAACATGATATCATATCAACCATGAAATAATTCTTTTTGCATCCATAACACTGCTACTACTACAACTAACGGAGTTTAGGGCTTCATGCTTCAAACCTTAAAAGGAAAAATCTAGTCAGCTTGGAATTTTTCCTATAACTCAATTTCGTGAAGTATTTGGCACTATAACTTGTATAAGAATAATATGAAATGTGTATGAAACTTGTGTATGATTTTAGGCCCCAGATTCACTGTAATTCATGAGATATAATCCCTCCAAAACAGGGTTCCTGCCTCTTCCAAAATTCAGTCTTAAACAACTGACGTATTGAGAATTACTATATATCGAGCTAAGAAGATCCAAATTGAATTTAATAAGATGTTCCAAAAATGGATTGGGATGTAATTTCTTTGGTGAGAGTTTCAGAACTCGAAGTTGAAATAGTGACACATTGAATTCTGTACAGGTTCAATATACTAAACCAGTCCAAAAATAGGTCATATTGGGAAACTTAGCATAAGTTCCACTTGGTGAATACAATATTGATATAATTTTTGGGGTTGGAAATAAGAAAAATTGGGATATCTCAGGATGAATTTTTAGACCTTGAGGAGCATGAATTTCATAGATACATCAAAATTAATACCAAACAATTATGCAAAGAAATTGAAGAAACTTTACATACCGCACTGAACATATATCCATCTGACTGCACAAACTGTGACTTGTGGATTCAAGATATGACCCATGGGAAATTGTGCTCTCCAATTGTGGAAGCACCAAATTCTGATTGTGTTCTCCAACATCGACTAGAAGGAGGCTCCAACCCCTTAGATTTTATCTTCTCCAACAAAAAGGATGCTATAATACCCCAATTGTATTTACTACATTCCACTGGAAGGAGGCTCCATACCCCTAGGTTTTACTTACACCAATATAAAGGATTCTACAACACCTTGACTATATTCTCCAACATCGAATGGAAGGAGGATACAACCCCCTTATCCTTGCCCCGTCCGACCTCCCTTATATGAAATAAGATTGTATTAAAAACCTACAAATATAAAAATACCTTATCCTTGTGAATGTATTCACAATCCAAAACTGTTGTAACTTCTTCGATTTGAGTCTAAGTATCTACGTATGAGCAAACAATTTCCAAAACCATTGTGTGTAATAATTACTGCAATCTACATCTTTTCTATGGATCTACTTTCTGTTCTTAAATACATAATAGAGTTTCCATCTCAGTCACTTTTGTTGTTCTATAATCCACGTCTTTTACTGGGAAGAACATCGCACATCCAGAATACAGGTATCATCTTCATCTAGCACACTTATGTGTTTTCAACATCTATTATTTTGTGCACTTCAGCTCTGTTGTATAAAGATACTTACTGCAATCAATGAGCCATTGATAGCTCAAATAATTTTGAAAGCTTGTCCAACTAGATTATCTTAGATCTTGATTATTCACAAGCTTACTTCACCACATCCGTCTCTTGCTTATTTATAGTCTTCTTAACTCAAGAAATGTGTCCACTTTGTGAAGTTACTTATTCTTGGATAACGCCCCAATAGTTTTCATTTTCCACAATTTAATCTCTACATCTGCATTCCACTTATCGCAATTCATCTTTGTGTGGTGTATGGCACAATTATGCCAATGTCTTTATGGTACTTTTGCAGATAGGTTCATAACTCATAGTTTCCTTTACAATTATTCATAACACATACCATTTTCCTTGTGGTACTTTTACACACGAGTTTTTGTTTCTTCATTCATAAGTCTCACGAATGGTATTTGTGCATATGTGCCATTTTCAATGCTCTTATGGCCCATGGGCTATATTAAGGGGGTTACAAAAATTTAGTGGGATATTTTCTTATATGGAAAGGGTTTTTCCAGCTAAAATATATTTGCCCAATATTTATTAGAAAAAAATAAATCCAAAATCAATAGCCTCCTGTATATTAACGACGAAAATGAAAAAAACAACTTTTCTCCCTAGCAAAATATCCCTCAAATCTATCTTTTTCCCCAATTTCGAGAGAAAATCTAGTGAAATCACTCTTTCGCCCCTAATTTTCAGTAATGGAGGCTCCTAGGGGTTATTTCTCACTCCATTTGCCTTGTAATTTAGGCATATGATTTCATTTACCTATATTTTTAGTTAATTTCATGTGATACCTTCTTTCAACACTTGATTTCCAGTATTGGAGGGAAAATCAGGGGCTATTATTTTCTATTTATATGCTACAATGATTCATGGTTCACCCACATCATATTGTTCTTGCAGGGTGAAGGTTATCATTGATGGTATACAATGACTTAGGACATTGTATACCATGTAATCCTTGTGAACCTAATTGGAAATATCACCCCTTGATCCCTGACATGACTTCCACAACACTAGCCCCAAAATACACTTTGACCTTGAACACACTAAACCCTTAATATTCCTTGCCCTTAACCCCCTGTTACCCCCAATTGCACAATCATCTCCTAACACATCTATATGAACTTCTGGTATTATGACCATGGTCATGTACGACCCCCCTCAATACACTATGACTTGGAACAGATTGATCCCCTTAATACAATATAATGTTGAGCTGATACCGACACCCTAATACATTGACCCTTTAATACACTATGAGACTAAACAATTGATCCCCTTGATACGCTTACCCTTTAATACATTATGACCCCAAATATGATAGTACCAAATGCATTTTGACTACCAATTAACCACTATGACCCTTGATGTAATAAATCCCCAACACATTAGGACTCTCAACCACTACAACCCATAATGTAATCAACCCTAAAAATATTGTGACTCCTAACACATTAACCCTATGACCCCTTACTACATTATGACTTTGAACATCTAACCATTAACACACTACAATCACTAATAATTATGACCCTAGACATAATACTCTTATAATCTCTATGAGCCTTCTCAAAATCACACACTAACACTTAACCCTTAATACATTGTGACATCAAAGACATTGCCCCCCTTAATACACCATGAATCCATAACTAATCCTCAAAATACACTTTGAACCCTAAACATTATGACCATAGAAACCCTAAACACTACAAATATGGTTCAAGTGAAAATAATGTAAAGGTCAATTAATTTAAAATAAACATTTAAACTTGCCTCACAACAACACTTAATCACACCAATGAAGCAGACTAGTGCGAAGTGAATACAGTTGGGAAAAGCGTTATTTAGTCAACCACTAGGGCGGATTGAAGATTCAACTATTATAGAATGGAGTGAATTGGAGATTGTATTTAACATCATAGTGTTGTGTTGAAGTCTAGGGTTTCAACATTATTCAAGCATACATTAGATTCATACACAGCGATCAAAGACAAAGAAATATGGGAAAGGACGT